>KK499795.1:1475238-1529094 GCA_000688715.1 Glossina pallidipes
GGGCCTAAATTCGCGTCGACGTTCCCCCATATATATACTACTCACATCAGCGAAGGATTACCTAAAACTTTACGTAAACGCTGCTGAAATGGATTACTTCTCCTGTTTGCTTTCTTTAAAACGCACCGCATTTTTTTCTGTATCTAACGGATCTTGTGGCCTGGTAAAATGTATAAAAATATCGATTCCTTTATACTTTAAAATAAATATTAGGCAAATATGTCAGAAACTTGAAGAACTGAGTTCCAAGAGATCCCAATATTGTTTTTAAAATAAAGCACAGGGACCTTAAATGTTGTTCTGTTAGCCTAACAGCAGTAATGCTATTAATTGGAAGCTATTTGACTGCTTGCAACATTCATTCTCACTATTTTGATGGACAAAAATTCTGCTAAAGGTTTTTTTTGATATGTCATCCGTATCAAATATTCACAAAGCACGAGCGCATGCAATTCTGAGTTTTTAAGTGCATGGTATATATATGTACTATGTGTACGAAAGAAAAACCAAACGTTGTTTAGCAAATATAATTTGTAGTCGTTTCATCCTTTGTAACGACTCATTTTTCCCGAAGTGTTTCAATAAATCTCAGTGCAAATATTCTATTGGAATATGAAGGAATGTTTCATAATAAAATGAAGTTGTTACGTCGTAAAAACAACTTATTTATGTAATTTTGTACATCATTGTATATATTTCATCACCGTGCTGACTCAGAACATAATCTAGTAATCAAAATAATTATAATATAATTATGAATTAATAAATAAATAAAAATATGCTCAAAATATTAAAAACTGGTCCTTACTTGGTTCTTCACTTACTTACTTTAAAGTGTTCTTTACTCAAAATAGGCATGCTGTCGGGGGAAGGCCTTCGACATTTTGTACAATAAGACCCTTAAGGTAAAGTCGAGTAAGTGGCGCCTATGTCCGCCTGTTAATTTAAAAACATCTAATAACTTAGTTTGGTAAAGGTAAGGCTGAAGCCAACCACCAATTTTGAAAAAATGAAAACATGAAAAAGAATCTAAAGCCAGATTCCTAAGAGGAAAATTTAAAAATTATTGGATTGATTCTACTGAACTACGACACTTATGGGAAGGAGACCCCACAACATATATAAAAGAAATTTATTTCATCACATGCTATATGGGTTGCGATAGTTGCGAAATCGAGCTCGAAAAATAATAAAGAAGGAAGGAAAACAAGTGATGAACTTTACCGAATTAAATTGGGCTCAAGTATACATATATGCAGAGTATATAGAATTTGGTGGAACAGTGATAAGGTTTATAAGGCTCTTACATTAAATATTATTCTTAGGGTTCTTCGAAATATCAGTAAAAAATCAAATGAAAAAATACTTAACAATTTTCTTGAATTCGACATTTAGGGATTCGCTACAAGGCAGATTCTTACTTCTTTAGATATCACATAACATAACATAGAAATTCTAATAGCTTTGTATCGCGAAGACATACAGATTTACTTAAGTGACAGAAAATAGCAAAAGCAATCAAATCAAATACTTTTGTAAAATCAAATCTAAACGATAGCTGGAAAGTCAATAAATTTGCCAAAAAAATAAAAAATTACTTTTCCGGTCTATAAGAAGAAAACACGACAAATACATTAGAAATATATGTAAGCCTTTTTTTTTACTACATAAAATATATTCAAACGATTTCCCTAAAGAAATTATATTTAAAACTTCCACTTCCGATCGGTTGTAACCATTAATAGCCTTAACAACTTCGAGGCTACATAAGCGTCAACAAATAAATAAATAAATATATTAGCCTTTAATATACATTTGATTTGCGAATGTTTAAAACTTACTTTTAAAATTAAGAAAAAGTTATATTATTATTGGTTTTTACACTACGCGATATACTTGACCAAAAAAGCTCATAGACGCATTTTGAATATCAACGCAGTTGCTTCGCTAATTCATATTATTCTTAAAATATTTCTACTAAAAAACAAGCAAAACATTGCAGTGAGACACGGCCCACCATCAAATACCGGACACCGCTTCGCTTCATTCTTCATATAACGATTTTTCAACAGAAAGTGTTATATGGGAAGAGGTTGAAGTGGTGATTCAATGCGAATCATATTCAATAGCGTTCGTCCTCGGGCCAAACCACGTCGATGTTCCAAATTTGATCAAAAGGCTTCAGCCTGCGGGTTGAACACAAGAAAACCAGACGGACAGACGCACAGACAAGCTTAATGAAAAGTGGATCTGTCTCAAGTTCTTCTGGGTGTTGCATATAGCACCACAAAATTAATATACCCATTTTCTAAGAGATCAACCAGACCCCAAAGGTATGTACATAAGAAGAGAATCGCGTAAAATAATCCCTTTCAGTATAAGCCATCAGATTAAGTCAATTCTTTCGACACACACTAGTTTAATGCAAAGTGGGTCTATCTCAAGTTCTTCTGGCTGTTGCTTACATCAGCACGAACTACGTATACCGTTTTTGTAAGAGACCAAGCAGATAACAAAGGTACATATATAACGAGAAAAACGCATAGATTAATTCCTTTCTATATACATCATCGTTCCTTTGGACACACACGATAGTGTTCATCAGAGTCCTTGGAAAATGAGATGAAGAAGGGCATCCGTGTTAAATTTCGTTATTAGTATTTTGCGTTTGTATTCTATATCAACTTGTTTTAAACATTTGTAACGCCTCGAGGTACGTATCGAAGACTCCGAAAAGTATTCGTGAGTTGGTAATCCATATAAGGTCTTAGGCGAATTATACATTGTGCTAATTTGGCATAATCCTTATTCAGAGCTTTTAAAACGGGCACCGCGAGGGCAAAAGAAAAAATTCGATGATTATTCGATTCGTGAGTATCCATCTATAATATGCCTCAAGGCGAACAATCATTATGAACTAAAATATTTACGTAAATGCGTCATTGATATTTATTTATGTATATGCAGATCACATACATTTTCTTTTTCTTATACACATACTCCAGAAAAAAGAAAACGAAAAAAAACAGGAAACTACAGAAACCCCATATATTTCTATATGCAAATGTGGCACATGAAAATGAGTATGTAGATGTATGTGAAAGTTGATTTTTACTCTACTGTTATAGTCGATGCGCACATGTATAAGTACAGACAGTATTGGGAGTATTGGTTGTGTGTATGTACAACACACACTTGAAATGTATAATATTTCTTTCAATAAACACTTATGCTCAAGCAAGCTTCAATACAATGCAATATACTTAGAGATATTTAACATATAAATGTACACATGTGTATGTAAATGTGTATGGATATGTGGATAGATATAGATGTGTATAAGAGACAGATGTACACATGTGTATGTAAATGTGTATGGATATGTGGATAGATATACCCATATGCACATGCAAACTTCGCACGAGCACTACTTTACTATTTTAAATGTTGATCCTGGAGTATGGCATAAGGCTATCAAATGCATACCCACATACGTAGATATAAGAAAGTATTGTTATAACACATACACGCAATTTTCATATGAAATGAAGCAAAAAATTAAATTCACAATGAATTCAGTGATATTCGCTTTTATGTACATTTTTGAACAAATATATAATTTCTTTTTTTTTTTATTTCAATTTTTGCTCTCCGTCTTATTTGCGGCATATTTTATTTATTTATTTTTTTATTTTTTTTTTGTGCTTAGTATTTGTTCAGTGAATTGAAGTTATTTTCAATAAAAGAATAGTTTCTGATAAATATTTGATGAGATATGAAAATCATCTACAATGGGAAGGAAAATTAAAAAAAGTATATATAAACAAAGAAAAAAAAAAAAATAAGAAGAAATCAAAATGGAAACTATATACATAAATGCTTTGATTTATTGAAACTATTTGAATCTCTTTGGCAAAAGTGAATTTTTCATTATTATTTTATGTTGTTTCGTTTTCTTTGATGTCGGTGTCTGAGGAAAATTCCATTATTTAAAATTATAATCATAATTTTAAGAAGAACTTGAAAGAAATATTTTATCTATTTTATGGAAGAGAGAAGAAAAGGCAACGCTTTGAAGCCATTATCGCATTTTACACATATGTGCTTAGTAAAAAAAAAAGCTTTTATGAATGGTTACATAAAAAAAAAATTTCCTTAAATAAAAAATTATTTACAAAATTTTTTTTTTAATATAACTACTGCCGAATAAGTAAAGGTTCTCATCTTATATCTCATTGGCCGTGGGTTCAAAGCTCAAGTGCGTTAGAGCTTTCAATAAACCCGATAGCCTTAGATGCCAATGCTTTAAGATTTTAGTGTCAGAATTTATTTCTCTGTGTAAATGAATGATGACAATAAGAATAATAGTTATTATTATTATTATTATATAAATTTAGCCAGAGAACAAATTCTAAGACTAAAGTCTTAAAGCACTAGCATCTAAGGCTTTGTGCTTTTATTTATATATTTATTTATTTTTTTTTTATTAATATTATTATTATTTTTATTATTAAAAACTCTACCGCACTTGAGGTTTGAACCCACGACCATTGAATTGCTAGTCGAGACTCTTGCCTACTCGGCCACTCAGGCGGATAAGAATACTAGTTAAAAGCTTAAAGTGTAATATGGGAGAGTTCCGTCGTATTTTATTACTACCTATAGGTTTTTTTATAGATTTTACTAATCAGGTCTAAGAAAACACTTAAGACGGAAATGTTGGCATAGTAACTCCACAAACTCCACAAACAAATCCTTTTTTCATTTGATCCGTTTTACTTAACCCTTGTAGGTCACAATTTTGCACTTAAAACAATTAACGAGAAGTTTCCGAAAAATATAACGCGAAATATTATGAAAAGCAGTCAATTTTTGCAAAACTTGGGTTTGAAAAAATTGGAGTCCGTTTGAATTTTTCCTTCTCGAAAAATTCGCTCGAAAATCGACCTCTGAATCTGGCCGGTTATGTCTGAGGTGATGGCTGCCATTTATTCATTGATTCGGGGATATTATGCCTCTTCGAATTACTTTGTCAACATAAGTAAATCTGTAGACAAACAATTTTATATATTGCTCTGAAACATTATGCGTAATAAATGCATTAAAAGCTAACTATGGTTGACTTTTGGCAACATGGATGTATGTTTTTACGCAGACGAAAAAAGCTACTGAGACTCTAGGCATCAAAAGAAAGATTTCTGATGACATTGTTTTCTTTTACAGCAGCAGTGTCAACATCAAGTATACATTTTAACCGTAATTTTCCTTGCAGAGTAAACCAGTTATTTACGGAAGTTGCACTTGCTCTCATTCGCCAGCAGCTGCTAGCGAATCTACTTTTCTTGTGTAATTATATCACTCGTCTACACACGTTAAGTAACAGACACATGTTGTGATATTGTTTCTCGGTGCTGAAATACAATAACCACAACTGCGTGAGAGTGCATGAAGAGGAAGGAAGAAACTTAATATGAGATACGGGAAACTTTTCATAAGTTCTTGTTTATCTTTCAGATACGTCGATAGGCAATAACCATGTTCTCCTTTGTTCACCGACAATTTGGCTGATATATGAGGTAATAACAGCAATAGGATTTATTAGAATGATAAAACAAAAGAAATGCTCAAAATTGAACTAAATATTATAGTTGCAGATGCATTCACTGCTCGTGCACACCAGAAAGATCACATCCTCTTGTTTCTCCCATTGCATTTCATCACTTAATTCTCGTTTCTCGTTGAGATGATGGCGGAATAGCTCTCGCAAATACTCTAAGAAGCTGCGCCTTTCATCATGAGCAGCCGGAAAGTTTGAGGAAAGAGATAAAGCATAAAAAGATTTGTAACAACATCTTTATTCACGATTTTCTCAGGTGAACTGTCTACACGGCCAGGCAAGACATGTCATGACATAGAGTTTCTTTCTTCATGTAGCTAAGTAAATCAAAAATGTTCACAGTTTTCACACGAATCGATGCAAAGACTAGTAATAAAATTCTAAAGTAAATCTTACGCGAGTTTGTGTAAAATGATGATGGGAAAACAGACAAGCCGGTGTAATATTAATAAGGTCAACTACAAACACATTCGATGGGAATATAAAGAAGACCAAGTCAAAAATCCAGTCGTGTTAAAATTATGTTCAGATGAGGGAGCTGAAAAAATTCTTCTTGATAAATATAGATGCTAATTATGAACCCGATTATGAGACACTGTTTCATTTACGGTCCCAAACGAGAGCACCCGTTTTCGTCTCGCCGCTCCCGCAAAAGCAAGAATTTTGTGGTAGAACCTCTCTTCTGCGAGTGGGTTCCCGGCCGTAATAAAACGCTCCTCATAACTTCAACTTAATTTCGACGTCTTTGCCTTTTGTAGTTGTTGACAATCCGCCTGAGTGGCCGAGTAGGCAAGAATCTTGAGTAGCAATTTCAATAGCCGTGGATTCAAATCTCAAGTGCGATACAGTTTTTAATAATAATAATAATAATAATATTAATAATAAAAATAATATTTAATAAAAATAAGGCCGAAAGTCTATTTAGCCTCTGGCTAAATTTATATAATAATAATAATAATAATAATAATAATAATAATAATAATAGTTGTTGACAACAAAAGCTTGAAAATAAAAAAATTAATATCTTATGACTTTTTATACTTTCTACACCTTGCTCGTTCTGTAGCTAATTCAATCACGTTATCTATAAAATTTTGACCTAATTTAATACGTGCATCTGTTATTCTCTCTGAATGTAGTTAAAATTTTTTAAATTCGCGAGTTTCTCCCATTTTTAAATAATTTGTACAGATAAAAAGTAAAAAAAAAAAAGGGCAAGAATTCATTTATTTTTTCGTTAAATATACAGAAACAAAAAAAGGTCCGCATGTATGTATTAAATCCACCCTAGGAATACAATGAATAAATATAATGTGTAAGCTAGTCTCGATCTCTTAGGCTTATTTGTTTTCTCTTTTCATTTAATTTATTTCTGATTATTTAATGGCTAAATAATTGCTTAACTAATTTTTTTCTTTTTTTATTTTTGCAAAAAATTTCTGCATTAACTTTACACTTACGTGTTAGTGCAAAAATATGTAAAAACTCATATTCATCTAGTGTGACACACATTTATTTATGCCAGTAAATACACATCAAAAACACAGATTGTAATTTGTTTTACACCATTTTCATAAAACAGTAATAAAAGAAGAGAAAAGGAGGATATATTTTGGCTTACGGCGAATCTTTGATACCTACACGCCAAGGTTTGTATACATGTGTACACCATTCGAACACCTTTTCACAACATACTTTCAAATGACTCTAATAAGTATTCAGCCCGAAACCCAAACGGCATTTAATACTTCAGAGACGATCAACTCTGGCTACAACTTTGACATGGAATTTTCTAAAGATGAAACTATATGAGCTATGGCGACTGATTAAAGCCCGATGAATTAGAATCAAACGAGGAAAAATATGTCTAAATTATATTTGATATATATATATACATATATATATATATATATATATATATATATATTTACATATATATATATATACTTCTATATACACCTTCTGAGTCTCTTACAGATGCAAAATTAGTAGAACACCATGTGTCAGTGATGGGCATAAAAATTAACTATCGCTTCATTTTTGTTATACAAAACAGTGATTTTGTGTTTGTGGTTGTTGCTGTTGCCGCTTGTTTTTATTTTTTTGTCTTATGTACGTTTCCAATCAATTGAATTTAAATCAATATTTATGTGGTTGCAGGTTTACTGGATGCGAATTGTTTCATGGTGACATTTACTACGTAAAATGAAATAAATAAAAAGCAAGCAATTTTTAATGAACACAAAAAAAAAAAAAATATGTAAATAAAAATAAAAACGGGAATCCAATGGAAACCTTATCATAGCAAACAGGCTGCAGATTATAAATAATTATTTTGATGATAATGATGTACATAATAGAGAAAAAATTCTATAAGATGATTATACCACATGCATATAAGGCAAACAGCACGGAATGTACGGGCAATGACAGAGCACAAAAATTATTCTTCAAAAGCAATAGATTTAATGAAAAAAAAAAAAAAACAGTAAAACTTTCAGTGGCTTAGTTTTTCTATGCAGTTTGCAAAAAAATGAACGCACAGTAATCGAGTTAATTGTTAACACATGATGTTTGAATAAACTAATTAACACAAGTAAACCGCGTAAAAAAAAGAGAATATATAGGATGCGAATGTTTTTTATTAGCTCGTGGTGCAGCTACCGCTTCTGCTTATTTTCTACAACGTAATATATAGAAATTGGAAATAAATATGTTTGAAACATTAATTTGAATAAAAGAAGGAATAGTTTTGCTTATCATCTACCGCATTGATGATCTAGTTAAGAGTACGAGCGCAACTTTTTTTAGCATGACTTTCGACGTTTTTATACCCTACGCCGCTTGTGGCGCAAGGGTACATTAAGTTTGCGCAGACACCCACAAGGACTGGCAAGAGGCTCACTTTTTATTATTCCGCTTTCTCTAAACCTGACTGACGAATTACTGCTGGTATTCCCTCGTATTACTTATCATAAAGAATAGCATTTACACTCCTCCTAGGGAAGGACTTAAACTAGACGCTCACCTTTTATTATATCGATCGATTTAAAACTATTTTCAAAACTTACGCAGGGAGCGTATCCTGAGTGAGGCTTAAACGAATTTCCAAATTCCGCCAAACTGCATATTGATTTTAAGATGGGCTCAATTTTGATTTCCTTACTCCTTGCCATCGTTTCTATTAAAACGATTTTCACTTTCTTGAAAACAGAAAAACTATATTAAGGAATTTTTTTTTTAATCTGTAATTTTTTAATTGGCCTTATAAGCTTTCATACCAAGGACTGGCTTATGGTTTTTTCTTTCTATTCTTACTTCATCTCCTCAGTTAAGCCTCGGGAAATTGCAATGCATTTATTATATTTAGAAGTGTGCTGTTTCTCTCACTAGGTTCTTACATTTTAATAACAACTGTAATAATTTTAGTTTAAAAACTTTGTACGATTTAATTTTGTTTGCGGTTTCATGGGATTTAGAGCCATACCCATGTGTGTGTAAAATTCCTGACAAAAAAAAAAAAAGAAAAAGAGAAGAAATAAATAAAAGAAAAATAAAATATTACGAAAACTCTCTTAAAATACTTAGTTTATAACCGGCATTTAAATTTCCTCTTCTTTCTTCAGTTAACGTGTAAATGAATGTCGCCCAGCATGTATTTTCAGGTTACACACGAGTTAGCAATGCGTAGACTTAGCTAAGTTTTGCATGAAACTTTATAATGGTTTTCGTTACGTGCATTAACTAGTGCAGGTGAAATACCACCAGCGAAAACATGAATGTTTTCTTATATCTATGTGCATGAATAGAGGAGAAAAACTAAAATCTTATTTAAGCGAAACTTTCTGCAAATACACAAACCGCTGAATATCAAGAAAAAGGATTTAAATTTCAGAAACTTCTACAAAAAGATATAAGGTGTGTGTGTGAGAAGAGCACATGCTCGTTATAGAACAACATCTGAACATCTAGCACATAAAACTCGGTATGTTTTGAACTCAGTCTCTTTCAATATATTTGATGGCTTTCCCTGAGAGCCACACGTAATACGAGTATCTAAAATAGGTCAGTTAGTATCTTGTTGAGTGGCTCGACCAGAAATATTTCCTCGAATGTGAACCTATGCGGTATTGTTGCAGAAATTATAAGACGATTTAATGCAAAACCCATCTCTATATTTTATTATTTTCGTGGTAATCTTCACGGTCCCGAAATATTATTGTAAAGATGAATACAGACAGAAACATATTTTGGTATCTACTTTTGAGTGCATTTCTGACCTTTAACTCCATGCAACCCTACTTTTTGTTTCTCAGCTACAACTGACGTTTAATTAATTTTAATATCAAATAATGTAATATCGACTCTAGATCACAGGCATAGGAGTTGGTATAAGAAATGCAATGTCGACATATTGTCGACATCAAGAATGCAAAGGAAAAGCAGTTCTAAAGCTTAAGAAAATTTTTGAATATAATGCAGGAATAATAAATATAAATATATCTTCCGGGGGAACAGAGCGAAACCTATTTCAACAAATAGATTGCGAAAAGTTTACCAAACGCCTCCGAAAGTTCAACAGAAAATGTGAACGGCCTTACTTTGGGGGATTGATATCTATGTATAAACGGAATACCATTTTTCGAAACCTAGACCGGAATTTCTGGTTCAGCTTTTACTCGCAACTTTTATACTCTACGTCCGCCTGCTAAGTTTGAAGAAATAATTGAATGAAAAGTTGTTCAAGTTTCAAACCCTTACGGTTTGCTTATTAGAACTAAAACTATTACAACTACTCCGACAAACGCTTATAAGGCACATAAGCTGCTAGAAATACTTTGAGGACTTCATGAAAAATTCTCTATATGCGATTGGCGAGTTTCTTATAGGACAACATGCATCTATTTCCGCCAATGTGGGTCACTTTGACTCACTTCCTCTCATCATTAACGCACAACTTTCTTTCCAAACTGATAAGTTGTTCGAATCGGCTGAAGAAGTTGCTATTGAATGCAGTAAAAGCAAAAAGGAAGTTGCTTCAGCAGAGCAGACTCCAAATAACACGTTTCATGTTATAACTTTGCTTGAAAGGTATTTGGATCCATTAAAGACAATACGAAAATTAGACTTTTTTCATTGTTTTGAAAGCTGGTCAGAATTTCATGAATTTTGATACGTTTTTTTAGAAAGTGGGTACTGTTAACAAGTCATATGGATGACATCCATACGCCATGCTACGAACTTATTGAATGATGTGTTAGTTACACTTGCGGTAAGCAGTAACTAACGCTAATGTTTGTTGTTTGTCTGGTATTAATTATGTATGTAAAGCGTGCTTCATTTATATTCATAATCAGAGAATACCGAAAATAATATTTTTACGACATTGCCTTCTTTCATACTTAACATAAAAAGCACAACATATGATAACACACAAGCACAACCAAGGAGAAAGTTAACTATTTTGTTATTGCGGTCATATTACTAAATCGTTGGAGATCGGATTTAAACTGAACTAGTGGTGGAATATCTGACTAACATTTTTTGAAAATATCTCCGTGGGAAACCACGTTATTGACTTGCTTGGCTTCTCAAACGTTGCTATGGTTTTCTGTTGTATGCTCCCCTTTTCTTTTCTTGCATACACCACCTAGAAGATGTTCCGTAAACGTGCATAACGTGATAGTCGGATAGAAGAGCAGAGATACAGAGAGATATAGGGAGCAGCCGCAGCCCAGGGGTGTGCGCCCGTTTCGGTAAGAACTTTGCCTTTGCTGATCGAGCAATCGCTATCGCTACGACCACGCACGAATCGTAATTGAAGTAAGTTCTTACCGCACTTCCTAACTACTTGGAGATTAACCTAATTTTTTGAAACCGTCATTTTCATTCATCAAAAAAAAGAGCTTGGATCTTATAGCTTATCAGTTATTGCGTCACATACGAAACAATTCTTAATTACTCCAAGTTACTAATAAAAAATTCTTACCTCTGAAGTAAAGTTAATGTTTTTTCCTAATCACATTCTTCCAACCACTGATCTTATAAACTAAAAGTCTTATAAACAAGAAGTTGGCTTCTTGTTGGCTTAGAAAGCCCAACCTTAGTTCGTTTGATGCACTTAACTTCCACCTTAAGAAAATCAATCAGAAAAGAAAAGAAAGAAAAAAAGTTAGTATGTTAGAAGGCATTTTATATCTCACACATTTGATAGAGGACATTGAGACTGTCTTAACGGTTCTGCTGAACGACATTGAGGCTGACAAGAATTCAACTAATTCACATAATTTCACTACAAGTAAATGTATCTGTAAACAATCTCTTAGAGAGAGCTTTCCATAAAGAAAGTCCGTGTGTACATACAAATCTGTATACATCGAGTTAAAAATAGCAATAACAACTCTTAAAAAAATATATGGATACATACGTATGGATTTGAAATCCGTAAATGTTTTTCATCTCAGGAAATATTAAGAGTATATTGGCAGATATATTTCTTCCCATAGCGTTCCAATTGTAACATGTTTTATCCTAGACATGACATGTAGCAGCATACATGATGACACTAGAGATTTACGCGTGCACATGTTTATTTATTGTAATCACCGTTAAAAGGGGAGAATACAACAATTTTGCCGTTCTATTCGAAGCAACTAGGAGCACATATCAGATATCTGAGGAAGATTGTAAATATAATTGACTTTGTTGCTCTGTCAATTGGTGTTTGAATTCCGCGTAAAAAATTCCAATGCCAGAAAAGTACAAAAATACTCGTCAAAGTTATTTTTACAATATATTGGTAAAATTATGAATTCCTTAACTTAAAATTTCGCGCGAAAGTCTACTAATGCACGAGAGCATACAATGATGAGAGTTCAAAATTCGCCATAAAGTTTCTTTCGCTTTTTTTATCATATATTTATTTTTTTGTTTTTTTGTTTTTTTGTTTTACATCATATACCATACATTATACTTCGAATCAGACTAAAAGGATTTCACAATCATGATATTGTGTATTATTTACGTAGATTTTAATACATTTGCAAATGTGAAGATATGTATGTCAGTGTACCTTCATTTAGGTGGGCGCATATATATGTATTCGATATGATTTGAGGTGAACGATACACTCTTTGCAGAAATATTAAAAAACTTTATTTGGAGATAAATTTTAACGGAGGTAAAAATTTAATATATTTATATATATACGATCTGGATATTTTTTTGAGTGGTTTAATAAAAATTGTAATAACACACCACATACATATACTGTGCAAAAATATTGCAAACATCAAAAAGAAATAAAATAAAGAAAAACAAATGAAAATTTGTATTCGCTATGTACAAGCATGTAGCACACTTATCACTTATAATATAGAGACTGTACATATATATATATATGCCGTATAAGATGTTCGTATTGATGGGGTTTTGTATCATTTATTAGTTGAAGATTTCTCTCTTATCAGCTTTCGTCAAAAAAAAATTGTTTTTTTGTTAATGATTCATAAGAAATAGTTGGTGTATGTAGACTATCAACGTGATAATCCCTTAAATACCACAATTTAGATGAACTTGTACGAGAAGTACAAAAATACATTTCGAAAAGTTTTGAACCCCGTATATCTACTAATTGAATTGTAATACTTCATAAATGGTCAAGCATTTGAGACTCCGCAAGTGCCAGGGCATTTAGAACCATATCGTGCTGATATATTGATTGTATTCTAAATGAATCTGTTATATGGTTTGAAACAAACACGTTCGGTTTGGAAAACTTGGAACTTGTGATGAAGATGTTAGGTTCCAGACCGATTTTATGCACCCTAGTGGAATAACGGCTTCCAACTAAACTAAAAATGAAGTTTTATATAGCAAAGCAATGCGTTTTACTCTCCAATTGCGTAAAGTAAACATTTAACTTGCAAAAATATTTTCCACTTTAACATTTTCATATCATTCCTTTGAGAAATCAGTTTACACAAAGCCATATTAGTTTTACACAAATGTTTCGATTTGCTTACGCCTTCCGTTCTCCTCCATTAATATTAGGTAAAGAAAAAGTTTATGGTGTTTCCCCTACCAAATAGATCAGTATATGTACAAAATAGACAGTTCTTGATAGAAATGATAAAACAGTGTTTTATTCGAAGTATTTTCTATCGCTAGCTATGCATTTTTTCACCCCTTTTCGCAATTTGGGGATGCCATGTCTGCATAAATCCGTCACATTTAATGTGAACTTTTCATCGGGGTCGTTTTTTTCGCACAAATCAAAGCGTTGCTCAAAAAATTTACAACGCGCGGATGCAGATAAGTAGTGATCAGAATGATTCGAGTCTGGCAAGTAAGCTGAATGAACTATTACTTCTCACTAAAGTGCTTCCAATGTGATATGACAACAAAGACGAATCGATGGGTTGTGTGTTCGACATTTGTGTTCCTTTTTTCGGTATTCTGGTCGTTTTTTCAATAGTGCACTGTGCAAATCGACTAATTCTTGTTAGCAGTACCTACAATTAAGACTCTCAGCAGACTTTAACAGATGCAATATCATAAAGCGTTCAGAATTAATCTTTATGGAAGACGTTATCTCCTATCGCGACAAACCCAAACCACAAATTTCTTAATCGAATCAGCAAGAATGGAGAGAGCTTAGCTAAGAAGCTGTGATGCTTTGGCTTTGATTGTAAATTGAAGTGAACAGTGTAAGTTTGCGTATAAAGCTATTAGATCCACAAAAGCACATATTCGCAGAAAAACTTTCCTGTATTCCAAAATCAATAAAATTTCGGAATAAAACTAGTCCGTCTAAATGTCCCCAGCAATGAGCTCCAGGCAGAGCAATCTGTAAATATGTTACGTATGTAGATTTACTATATTTAGGCGACTTGAAGTTTTGTTTAAAGTTTTTCACGTTACGTTTCTTTCCTTGTACGTGTAATTTATTCTCAGGTACTTTTTAGTAGCATAACATTCGTTCACGATTTCTCCCTTTCCTGCTAAGACGCTATTGAAATTATTATTATTATTATTATTATTATCTAAATTTAGCCAGAGAATAAATTCTAAGACTAAAATCTTAAAAGCACTAGCATCTAAGGCTTTCGGCTTTTTATTTATTTATTTATTTTTTTTATTAATATTATTATTATTTTTATTATTAAAAACTCTACCGCACTTGAGGTTTGAACCCACGAACATTGAATTGCTAGTCGAG
Organism: Glossina pallidipes; assembly: GCA_000688715.1. Taxonomy (NCBI): domain Eukaryota; kingdom Metazoa; phylum Arthropoda; class Insecta; order Diptera; family Glossinidae; genus Glossina; species Glossina pallidipes. Next base: position 1,490,076 of record KK499795.1, read on the forward strand.
ACTCTTGCCTACTCGGCCACTCAGGCGGAAATTAATTGAAATTAATTTCTAGCTTAGCTCGTGCATCTGGCTCTCTTACACTGACGTCAGCAGAGAATCTAACCGCAATCTTGGGTTAGTTCGCCTTCGCCTGAAAAACTATAGTTGTTTTTGAGTCGGACCTTATGTCAAGTGGATTCTTAACTTCATGACTTGAACACCGCATGACTATTCTTAATTTAGCTTTACTATACTTACACATAGATATGCACATACAAACATTTCAAAGGAAGTGTAATATTTATTTCTGTTTTGAACGTCATGATAAAATTTGGATATTTCCTTTTTCTGATAAAAATTAAGAAAAGAGATTTTTTGCATTCGTACATGTTTACACACGTACATATGTACGTGTGAAGGTTAAATTGAAAGAAATTCTTTTCTTTGCTGTAAATTTCTGGCAAATTTCATCGTATCACATACTCTCTACGACAATCGTTATTGAGTGCAATAAAGGCAAGTGAACGAAAACCAGAGCAAGGGGTTTCTTCGTTTTTCAAGCCTTTTGTATATTTTCTATCAACGTTCGTTTTTATTCTGGATTTTTCTTTTTTCGAAACTCTTTGTGGCAGTTGAGTTTTGCATAATATTTCGCCATATCCAACGCCTACCAAGGCAGGGAGAAAAGTAAGTGCGAGAAAAGGGTTGCATTTAAAAAAGAAGAATGTATAGTCAACAAGAATGACACTTGCATTTGCATCAAAAGCGTTGAAATTGAAAAGAAATATGGCAGGAATTTCTCAGAAAAAAACAGGAAAAAAGATTGAAAAGAGAAGAAATATTTTACTGAGAACATTTTTGTGACGTGTTGTGTTACTAAATAAAAAACTAAAATTCGTATGTAAACCTTGTGGGATTTTTGCAAGCACAAGGAAGAGTTTTGTAAATATTTTAAGGTTTTTGATAAAAATATTTTATTTTATTGGTGCGAGGCCACGTGGATGTTAGTATGAGAAAAAGGAGAAAAGAACCACACTCTGCTGTTGAAACAAATCTCGTAAAGGATTGCAATCTAGCATTTAGAATGAACCAAAGCACGTTACATCTAAATAAAAACAGGGAAGTTTTTTTACTTGTCCGGACCGACATATAGGACAAAAATTTAAAAATTTTTTTGTAACTGAAAGCATATCAGTCGGCACGCATAACTTACAATACAAACAGGAAAGCTCCGACTGGTGGAGAGATAAACAAGCCTCAATTGATTCGGAACTTGCTACTCAGCTGCTCAAGTTGGTTTTGAAACTTTTGTTAATGATATCGGAAGTTTTGTAATGTAAAAGTGTCTGCATAGGAAGAAGTGCCTATTGCTATAAAACCATGAACCTACGTCAAACTAACTGTTGCGATCATCATCAAGGCTGCCTACTGGCCCACGATGGTTTTTTCTTTTCTTCAATCGCGCTGTCTTATTGTCAGATGACATAGGGTTTGACCATGTCCGTGTTCTGATCTGGCCTCACCTTAGTTCTAAACAAGTATTGTTTCGTTGTAAACTCTTACAATACCATAAGGCTATTAACCCCTAAAGAAGAAATAGCAAATATAATGCGAAGCAAGATCCTACAAATTGCTAGAACATTCTTATTTTGTTAAAAGCTACAATGTAAGAAAAGTCTACCCTCATTTTATATAATGTATTTGTACATACATCTATATTAATACACTTTGTGTAAGTTTCCATGCTGCTCTGAAAGTATTGACAATATATCGAAGACCTATGTACAAATAATTTCCTTAATTTAAAAACAATAAAGAAAATACCAAAAGTAATTGTAATACAACTAAATAAATAAAACCATTTACATATAACTGCATGAATAATTAATTAAATAAAACAATTACATAAAACAACCTAATTTAAATATTTTGTATTGTTTTCTGTTCTTCCGTTTAATGTGCTCTAAATCGGGACGCTGTTGCGCCAAGAATTACGGATTATGTGGCAATCCTCCTGACCTCGTATCTTTCTTTTACAATATTTCTACTGCCAAAAAATCAAGTTTTTCTGGCCAACTATAACGATATGAGTGTAAAAGTTTCACCGAAGTGAAGATAGCCACCAAGATAACCCACACTTTTTAAGTTTCGTGTCTTCGCTAAAAATGTCTTTGCGAAGTTACGATTTATCGTGAAATAAAAAGCAAACAAGTAAAATAAACAATATTAGCAAGCGTGCTTATGTAACCCAAACTAAGCCTTTAATTACGATCACAAAACCAAAGAAGCTAAATAATTGCAGCTAAATCTCGTGCACAACACAACAAGCACAGCAAAAACGCTGAAAGAGTGGACGACCCAAATTGAGTTACAAAAATTTTCAGAGACTTTACGTAACTACAGATTTATGATATGTCGTGAAAAATGCTGAAACCTACCAGAAAACCAAATTTCCGCCAAACTCGCCCCAAACATGCCCTCTCCATATACACAAGACATTGAATGAAAAATGTTGCAATGTTCACTATCGCCTGTACATTTACAAAAAAATTTGAAAGCGCCCTAAACTTTTCAAAGAGTACGTCCACAAAGCTCACATGTCTCTATGCGACGAAAACCTTTATTTTGAAAATAAAAAAAAAACAGCCTCGCGCACTCCATAAAGCATGAAAATTTAGTTCTTTTGCTTTAATTGCCTTTTTAGGATGACAGTGGTGGGTATTAAAGATTCGATCACGAACGAATATAATTTTCTTTTTACATTTTTTTTAAATGTCGTGTTTAATAACTTAAGTATAAGAATTTATTTCCAGGAAAAATTAAATTGTAATAATAATCACTCAAGCACACAAACGAAACGCTTTTTCACCTCTTTCCTCGCTTTGTTGAGAATCATCAACAAAGTGACTATGTATGAGTGAAGTGCTTTTCGTAGGGATATTCGCTCTTTTTAGTGGTTCAGAAAGTTTCAGAAAGTTTGCTATATCAAGTATATAATATGATAAAAGCAGTAGCCGGTGCAGTCTGTTCCTATTTTATGATTCGATGTCTGAAAGCATTTGCAGCCTTTAAAAAGAGAAAGGAACTCAGTTTTGGTGGCAGAACTGTCTCTGGACAACACAGTTTATCATTGAGAAAAGAGACCTTTTCCTGCGGTTCTCATAAAAAATATGCAAAATCTGTTTAGGAAAAATTTCATGTTTGCCGTAGTTTGTTAATCTTGATTATTTTCAGGCAAAAAATGTTGTCCGCTTTCTATGTCCAAAGGATGTTCGTATTTTGGGACTCCTTTCAATGTATCATTTCAATTACGCTTACTAAAGAGTAATAAAAAAATGAAAGAAGAAGATATGACGGATGTTTACCGTTATAGTGAGGTGAGTGCTATCATTGTATCGATGGGTGCATAAAAATTTTCTGCACTTATTGTGCCAATAAACATGCAATGAAGTTCCTCCGCTATGCGTCAGGACGAATGCTTACCATGCACAGGACGACACTTCAACTTTATATTTGCGAAGTAGTTCAGATAAAGAGAACGAACGGAAAGTTAATATATTAAAAAACGATTCTGAGATGAAAATACGCACAGATATAAACATAACTTATATTGATAACAAACTTTAACGATAATGGCAACTGTTGTACATAAGTAGAGTGCAACTTATTATAAATGTATGCCATGATGAATGCAGAAACGCAAAAGCATTAAAAACGAAGTTTCCTTTGATATTCACAGTTCCAGGACTGTAATCGATAAATAAAAGAGCCTAAGGAATAAGCGGAATTGAAGGTTTGCAGGTAGAACCCCAATACAGACAGAAGTGAGCGGAAATTAAGACCAAACTTTCAGAGAGATGAGTTAATTCACGCACACATATTCACATGTTCAAGAGGGAGTTCATCTTTTCTGGAAACCCAACTGTAAATGATGACAGTGTAATTGTAAAAAAGTACAGGGATTACATTTATCTACGATGCATCTTGAAGCTAAAGCTTTCACCAATAAAGTATCCCACGCAATAAATTTCCTTATACGTTATAAATTTTTGTTGCTTTAATTCACGATTCTTGCAAAGTGTTGATTATTTTACTAAATTTACACAATCGTACACCAACATATTTTGCACGCTCTGGTCTTCACGCAAAGTATGGCTTTACTTCTTTTGAAATTCAATGTTTTGTTTCAATAGAATTATAGGTTTGTAGGTAATTTCGCTTATTATACGATTAAGTCTACCAATCTTAAATTTTATGATCTTTGTTATTTAATTCGCTGCCTTCTTACCTTAGTACGATCAATCTAACTACTCTCCCGAACGCTTTAAAAAACCCTTGACCGCACTCGTAAACCCACTCTCTAACGAGTCCTCGCGAAATACTACTTACAAGAATAGGACCGTCTTGCAGGACGTACACGAAAGCGCACGTTTACGCTCTATAGCAGTTCGAACAACAAGCCCAAAAAAAAAAATTCTAGTTCCTTAGATATCAAATTTTCGAGGATTAACGTTGCTCCACTTGTTTCACCAGCACTCGATGTCAGTGCTTTATCGTCAACGACTGGCGTTGATACATTTGTTTATACCTCACTTGCAGTCAGTACCTGGATTAGGATTGAACACGAGAATACATGACGGACAGACAACCATAAGTCGATTTAGAAAGGGACCCCGGCTGACCTGTACAATCAAAGGTGGATTTATCTCAAGCCCTTATAGGTCTTGCGTAGCTTCCCAGAAACTTAATATACCTTTGTACCACAGGTAGTGTAAAAGTATGTAATAAAAATTTAAGGATAATAAATGTGTCTAAGTATATTGTAATGATCTAATTTGAATAAGTTACTTTGTGTGTGTATGTGTGTGTATGTGTGTGTGTGTATCGCAATGGAAAATAATAGCAACCTAAAAAAAATAATTTGAAATTAAATTATATTCATACGAAAATATTGAAAGCGATATTTCTTAATTGTAGTTGTAAATTGTGAGGTAACGGTGAGAATGATGACATCTACAATGTAACAGAAAATGTGATGACGTGTGTAATGAATATTTCCAAGAAGAGAGAAGAGAACAGGGTGCAAAAAATACTCTTTTCTCCTTATATAGACATAGTAAAGCTTTAGCAATATAACGAAAACAGAAACCATAACTAGGCAAAGCTAAGAAAATTCGCCAAACAATTTGGATGCTTGTAGAAAATTAAATGAATGAAGGATTGTATGAAGGAATGTTACTTTGAACGAATGTACAACAATAATTGTAGCAACAGCAACAGTAAGAGCCAACATGCTATATATTGTAGCATTTGTGGCAATTATGTAATACAAGGAAAGCATAAAAATTATGAATCCTGGCTAACTGAATGCTGCAGAGCATTATGGTTGCGCTTTTTTTTTTTTTTATTTCATTTAAATCGTGATATTGGCATTAAAGCAAACGATGTTGCTTTTGCAATGCGGTTATTTTTGTCCTTTTTTCTTCTTTCCTCTCCAATGTTATATACCTACAGAACTAACGCTGAATAATGGAAATGCAAAAGTGTATAGAAATTACATAAGGGTTCCATATAAGTAAATGCTAAAAGTTGAATGAATTTATTCCTTTTTTTCATTCTCTTGATAGAAAAAAAAAAAAAAAAACACGTAAACAATGTTAAATAATTAACCCTACAGCTATCACGCCGCAGTATTTCCTCTAGTGAGTGTTTTATTTCTTTCCTTTCGTTTCGTTTGCCTACAAAGCGTTGATAACGTTGTATATTTCAACGTATGTTATAATTATTAATCATTTATTCAAAAGTTTTTATACCCTTTACTGAAGACGCAACGTCCAGAAGGAGGCTTCAGAGACCATAGAAAGTATACTCTATTCTTGATCAGCATCAAATTCTGTATCGATGTAAATATGACCGTCTGTCCGCCTATCTGCATGCCCGTCAGTCCATCTGTGTAATGTCTGTTGCACACATTCTCCTGACCGCAAAAGTTAAAACTACGGACTTGAAGTTTGGCTAAAACATTGAAAGTCCTTGCCCGCGAGTTGGTATTAAAAATGGTTCCAAACGCTCGAAGGGCATACCTACAGTACCATGTCAACTGAGAACATCTCTGTTTTTTGAAAGGTACAAAAAATTGGCTTTTTACTCATTACCCATAAACTACAGAGGACAAATTTATGAAATTGGGACTGTATTTTCTATGAGTAATGCTGTAGTACCTCTTCTGAAATGGTGCGTGGTTTTATAGTGCGTCATAATTCCTTTATTTTCAAAACCTTTACAACGTTCAGAAATAAACTTGAAAAACCCCATGAAGTATATAAATTCTTGGTCAGTTTCAAATTCGAAGTGCGCCTGAACATGCCCGTTCGCTCGTTTGTCTTTTTGCCCATCTGCCCAATCTTCCGTTCGCAAAAGTGAACATATCGTCTACAAATGTGCAAGAGAGATTAAAAAAGTGAATCAAACTTTTCAGACAACACGCTTACAACGCTTGCACACCTTTGTAACAAGAACCGTGAACGCCACTGCTTTCCGTGTTTTTTTCTTATTATATATTAAATACAACACGTATATCATAAAAATTTCTAACTTTATTCTGAAAATGGAAAAAGTCAGCCCCGTCCACCAAATATTATATAGCACGAAAATGCAGTTCTTTTCTTTTCTTTTCATCCGTGATAGGCATAAAAGTGTCGGTCATAGCCGATATAATTCAATTACTTGTTTTAAATTAATGTAGTTCAACCCTTTGCACTCATAACTTGCTTACTTGTTTTGTTGCCAACGGTAACCCCTTAATTAATAATATCACCTAATATAATATCGACTGTAGGTCGATGCAAAACTTGATGGTTGACATAAGCGTGCAAGCGGTTGAGATAACATTTACACTAAAGCATATTTAGTGGCCAGTTGGAAAATTGGCGGAGAATAGAAACGTTTAGAATGATAACTATACGAATCATAAAAATGTAGTCAGAGAGAGATAGAGAAGATATTTAGACTCTACTGGTGTTGTAGACTTCTTAAGTGCAGTCTTATCAGATACGAGCATTCGAGTTAGGTATGGTGGAGAACAATCGCACTATCGTGGTTCTTTAACGGGGCAAGTCACTGTAAATCAGCAACGCTGTGAGCCATGAGGGGGGAAGGGGGTTGTCTTTGATGCCTCGCGAGGGTCCTTTTTGTGCTTTAATGTTCTATTTAAATTATTCTATTTAATTTATATATGTATATATATATATATACATATGTGTATATGTAAGTTTTTTGGTTCTAGATTTATTACACTTAACTTTAAGGTTGGTAGACTGTGCTTTTTAAACCTGCCTTTTCATTTATTTACCCGAAACGTAAAATAGATTCGAGTTTGTCATTCTATAAGGTCGTAGTAATTGTAGTTTGATATTGTGATAACAATACCTACATGTGGTTATCGTAAATCGAAAAAAAAATATATATATATATATATGTATATATAACATATAGAATTCCAAGTCTGCGAATGCACACGACTTTCATTTGCCACAGATCATCAAACTCACCAAACATTTACGTGCTATTATCGGTCTGTGCCTCTTTTGAAAGTCAACGCGTTTAAGTTTATTTATTTATCTGAATTAATTAATCTAAATGGTTGAAAATTTAGTGCGTGGTAGTTGTGTACCTAATGCTTCCCAGTTGATATGATACTAAGCGAGTTAACTCTCGAATTAATCAGTAGGTTTGCTCCATTTACGTTGCCTTTTGTTGCCACTTTGCATGTCGGCATCTGATATTTATATGGAGCAACAAATTTCATTACCAACTTTTTGTAATGAAAAATATTTAAATAAATGCTTGCAAAAAACAGCAACTGCTTGCATATAATTTTCACCCAAGCTGTTAGTCTGGTACAGTTTTTAAAGGTTTTCGTAAATAAAGGAGAGAGAGAGAGAGAGAGAGAGAGGAAAAGATTGAATGTCATAATTTATGAACAAATCGGAGATGCGAATTCTGTGCGCTATATTACAGACATACTTTATGCACTACAAAATCACCGGCCTTCCGATCGGGAGGCAGATTATCTCTGGCGTCTCATTCTCAGCTACAATATGATTCAGCTGATCATTAGCAAGGACAAGTCGAAGACGTCATGTACGTGACATCTGGATTAAAACGGGGAGATCTACAAACAGGTGCAATCGAACAGAGACAAATACATGAATGTAATGTTTACCTCATTGCCACGTGGCTGATATTTTCTGTAACATTAACATTCACAAAGACATAATTGTTAAGAAGATAGTAATTAATTAATAGATACATTTTGGAATAACTAACTGCTTCTGCTTACATAAATTATGTTGGTATTTCTCTTTCTCACTTCTTCTCTGTTGCAGTCATTTTTATTAATCTTAAAAGCAAAGAAACTCTCTTGCTGAACACAGTGAACGCATTTGCATGTACGTGTCTGTATGTAGTTGAACATATATAGTTTGCATTACATTGCCGAACTAAATATCATATCAAGAAGCGCTTAATATATTACCGACCTATGAAGGATGAGTAGGCTGTAATAATAAGGAAAGTAAACTCAAAGCTTTCTTCAATCAATCAATCCAAATCCTTTCAATTGGTAATGTAGCCTCAGTACAGGTCTCACGTGCGCAACAATTCGACTATGCGTATAGCTATTGCTGTCGTTACCATACATTCTTAAAACTTATTTATGCTTCTATGTAATTTAACATAATTATCAGCATTTAATATCATAGCATTGTATATATATGAGATAATGTAACATTAGCATTTAGTATAACAGTACAACATTATCGTTTATATCTGCATAAACAATAGCAATGAATCATGGCAGTGCTTAAGTTAATTCAACAGAATTTTACTGGATGCAGCACAAACAAACGCATTCAATATAATATCTACTTTTCATCCGACACAAGTAGACCTGATTGGTGTAATAAAGGCTCAAAATGCTTCGAAGGAGAAACAGGTAATAAAACCGAATAATAATAATCATCAAAGAGAATAAAAGTCAAGAATGATAGGTTCGATTCGATTTCGATGATTGCCTACTCCCACGCCTGCATGAAAGTCGCACAGTTTTTCGTTAACTACGAGCAAGTCAAAGGCTTATTGTACCCCAGTTTGTGGCAAAGCAACTTGTAATGGTAATAATAATAAGTAAGAAAATTATATTTAGTCGTGGCCGAATTTTTACGCCCATCACTATTATCCGAAAGCAGACAAACAAGTAACAGAACTAAACTTTCTTGCTCTACAACAAGGGGGTATGGGCGTAGCTAATTTTTTCTATTTCCAAAATAGAAGCTTTTGTCGCATAAGCGTGTGGGCGTTGTAGGCGTGCAGTTTCGCAGATGAACAGACGGACATGTCTAGGTGAATTCCGAATTTGAAACTGGCCAAGATTTTATATATTTTATGTGGTTTTTGAAGCGTGTTACTGCCAGTTATAAAGGTTTTGCAAAAACACGGAATTACGACACATTTTGAAATTAAGTACGTGTGTCCTTCGACCGATTTGGTCCACTTTCAGTACAATTTTTCACTTGTCTTCTATTCGTGCAATAAGAATCGAGTAACCATTCAAAATTGTAATCTGATGTCTGGTATTTACCTTCCGCTGTAGAACTTTTCTGTGTACTACGCACAAAATAAATGCAAATATTTATTAAAAACTGATTTTATTTGATAATTAGCAGTTATGTTTTATGTAATGCAATCAATTCCATTGGAATCTCGGATTTGTTGCAAACAGAACAAACACTACGATTCGCTATCACATATGCATATCCGTGTAGTTGTGAACATCCACGCTTGTCCCTTTGTGCATTCATATCAGATTACTAAATTTCACTAATCTGAGGGCACTTAGTTCTTCTTTTTTTTCGAGTTTAAATAACAACAGCTTATATAAAAATTCGTGGATGTACACAAATCAACTAACACGACTCCCATCATAGCAACAACGACAATGTCGAAAGCTTAGAATAAACGGTTTATGGCATTGTAGGTCCTCTCCACTTTTTACGTTACACAATGTGTGCTTTTGTGTGACCAGAACATATAAAACATTTTAAATGGCATGAAGCACGTAATCCGTAAATTAAATTCTTTCCATTTTTATGTCATCGCACAGATGTTATTTAAACTGCAAAGAGATAGCATTGCATATAAACGTTCGTCATCAAAAGGTAGCCAACCGAGCGATGTAGTTTTTCCACAAGCAGTGGAAAGAAATCGACGTTCGGTAATAAGGCGCTTGGCAATGAACTGCACATATTTTAACGAATCTGTAAGGTGTATCTCATTGCTTGGCTGATAAGCACGAAAATAGTCAGATAAGATGACCTACGAATAACAAGAATTACCATTTGGACCCAGCATTTCATTGCCATAATCCTTTTAAAGCGAAATTAATCGTAAAATATCCAAATTATCCGGTAGCATGAGAATGCTTTCAAACTTTACTTTTTACAGACTTAGTGCTTACTACATAAGGACTTGACAATAAGTTGTTGCTGTTTCGGACCTTTTCAATTTTCCCACTTATATTATTGACGATATCGTAACGGAACGTTGCACGCGCAGGAAATCCTCCAAATTGGCTACATTCTTACCCATCAAAACTAATATTCCATCTCAAATGCCAAACTTGATAAGTGTGCTTGTCCAAAGTCGGAAAACGCAATCGAAAAGTTAAAATTTACTTCACGTCTGGCATTTCAGGAATTTGTAATCAAATCTTCTTCTCCTTCTGTGAGCGAACAAATCAACAACAGATAACTTGCTGAGTTGAGTAGAAGATATTCAACATGAAGACGGGCTTCCTTGTTTGCATCTGAATAAAGCTGATTATATGTGCGTACAGATACATACATATATGTTATGTATGTTATGACATCCGCCATGTAACTAAAATCAATTCTAAATGTTTATGTAAAGTGTAGCACAAAATTTACAATGACCTTGTAACAAACCGATTTACAAAAGCTATTTGCCCTCTTATATATAGCGTCATAATATAAAGTCAAGTAATTGTTTACTCTTTTAGTTTGGAATAAAAACCAAATGGTAAAAGATATCAGATGGTTCATGTCATTTTGATTTAAAAATTATTTCATGTAAATGACGGTCTCTGGTCTTCCGTAAAAATTCAATCCTAGGATACCCGTGTTTGCCCCTTCTCCATACATACACCTGCTACTATTTTACCAATGCCGCGAATACTGTCGACGAATAAAATTACTGAGACTTCGTCGTTTATTGGAGTAACCCAATGCTCCAAGCCCGCAATAAAAGGTCTCATAGCGTTATATCGCACGATGTTTGTGGCAAGCTAACATACTGTGAGGCCGTTTCGGCCCTTTCCTTTGGCTGGGGCAGCTCAGCGGCCCAGGGAAGGAAACGAACACAAGAAAATTTATATTCGCAGGCACTTGGTTCTTCTTTTATTAATTCATTACATTTCGTTAATTTCATCAGAGTTTATAAATTGTATTCTGCTGTCTTTGTATTCGTTTTCTCTCAATCACTTTTATTTAATCGCGATATTCAATGACCGATGTTCATGAAACTAACTCGACTCCCTGGCGCGAGAGCCTAACTACAACTTATCGGCTCGAGAGCCCAACCACAACTTGCCGACTCGAGAGCCCAGCACTAACTGCTTAAAACTAATTTTCTCTATCCTACTCGTAACCTATATTTATCCTATCGTATGCTATCCCTAATCTATTCCTAAACTATTTCTTATTCTATTCCTAAGCTATTCCTAAGCTATTCCTAAGCTATTCCTAAGCTATTCCTAAGCTATTACTTATTCTATTACTAATCTATTCCTAAGCTATTACTTATTTTATCTTAAGCTATTCTTATTTTAGCACTTCTCCTCCCCAGAGACGGAGAGTCCGTGAGGCCAAAACGAGGGTACGACTTTGGATCCTCACAATGTGGACTGAACTTTTCTGCCAATAAATTGATTTTGTCATGAGTCGCATGGCATTCTAATTATTTTTAATGCAAAGCACAAAATTACTCTCAAAAGTTTAGAAATTCAAGTTCCTTTCAGTTCACCTAAAAGATTTTTTGATAGTTATAAGCGGAACCATTTCCAACTTGCCGTAACACTGCTAGCTTAGGAAAAGATATTTTTTCGGATTATTTACAGCCAAGTCGCTGTCTTTCTGCAAAATTTTCTATCAACCTCGACTAAGATGAACTTGCATCACCTTCAACATTTCAGTTAATAGCTAAAACTTTCCTCTTCTGACTACTACGGAATCTGAGTTTCTTTGACTATAAATTGTTTACAGATAAAAAAAATCATATTACATTTTTTCCAGAATTATCGATTATCTTCATATTTTTGTTTCTTTAATGAAGTTACACTACTTTCATAATAAGCGGCTTACATAAAAGTTACGTAAGACAATTTCTAAGTCGTAACTTGGGAAAATAATTGTATTTGCAATGAAAAAAAAATCCAAAATATTTACGATATCCTCAAGAACTTGCAGTTCAATATAGTTTGAACAATGCCAGCAAAAACAGATCTAGTAAGCCTAAGGATTAGTGCAGATTCCATCTGCATTGAGTAACTTCCAGGTAAGCAACAACCCTTGGTGCTTGCAACAACCTTAATACTTGTTGCAAGCTTCGCAATTATTTGCAGTATGTTTTCCACTTTGGCTGCCTTGGGTTTTCATATTTAAGGAGATGTTCATGCTCGATTTCGAATAATTAAACTCATATTTCTCTTCACATATTTAGTTCGCAATGCGTATTGCAATTTGTGCAGTCCATCGAAGCAGCGAAAAACTTATTTAACCAGTTTGCCAATGTGGACAGTGATAATGGGTATAAAAAGACAGACTTGCACACTTCATGAATTTTTATTTAATGTATATTTTCATGCTTTTACGGTCTTTTGTCATTTGTTCTGCTTTAACAGGCAAAAAAAAAAAAAAAAAAAAATTCCCTTAGCATACAACAAGCTGGCAATGAAACAATATTTTTTTCGTGCCTTTTGTTCCTTTCACTGTCTTTTGTCTTTCCCATTTCTCTCATACGAACATTAGATACGGTTTTCATTCGTTACAATGTATAAAATAGAATTTCACAATGAATACCTCTTTTGATGTCCAACATAATAATGCTGATAATTAGGTTGTTAAGCAGAGAATATAATGGTAAAAAAGCATTTTAGTAACATAAATGATATTTCACGCTATTATTTTATATATATTTTAAGGTAATTCATGCAATTTGCAAAAATCTCTACCATGAATGACAATAAATGAAATTCAGGTTAGCTTTTGTGCGTTCTACGAATACTTGTCGCCTTGATTTATAACCAATCGTTGCGATATATTACCTCCTTGCATTGACTATAAACAAATATCTCTTCAAGTCATCCTCTGTTTTTCGGAAAAATTGGATGTGACCCGACAAAGTTATAAACGCAAAAATTCAAATCGTGACCTTATAAACTCTGAGAGCAATATACAATAAATATTTAAGTGAACTCCCATATTGTCTTATTTTGCTTCTTTTGGGAATCAGTTCACTCTATGGCTGAAGCAATTCATACGTATTGACCCAATTTATCTAAAGCAAGTAGAGAGTTATGGTCTGGTTATCATGGAATTCGAATGTTTTAATATTCGTTGACGACGTTAAGATTTTTCACTCATTTAGCTTAGCAAATGATGATGTGCTACTCCAAAATGATCTCATGGCAATAAACTCCAAGTCTTCAATGAAGTGATATTAATATGCAAGAGCATTTTTCAGGCTTCCCCATCAGTAACAGCTGACACAGTTTTCGAAAAACTAGACGTATTTATGGTTTCAAGTCCAAACAACAAGAGCTAATAGCAGTCCAATGAACTCACAGCATAAATCGAAATTCCTGAGTTTGACACTAATTGTCTAGTCGCTACAATACTGCAGCCAACATAAGAGGTATTATAATGGCGAGAATTCGGCGAAGTAGAGTCTACAAAAAGACCATATGTCACGTTGGTCATACTTACATTGTTATGCCTCTCCTTTCCATAATGAATCAATGGAATTATCGCGAAAGTAGTTCTACATGAAGAAACTCAACTTGGACCCGCTTGTCTCATTCTTCTAATATAAGTATAAAATGTATACCCATTTACACTGTTCTTATTTTTTGTTACTCCGTTGCCTATTATTTAATATTTGCACAGGTACAGCACTTAAGTGAATTCTCAGCAAATAATATTTGAAATAAAGCTTAAGTCATCCTAACTGTGCAGGGTAATGAAACTTAAGCTTTAAAAAAAAAAGTAATCGAAAAATCAAATTTGCACATCGGAGTCTTAATAACGTAAAACCAAAATCAAACTCTAGCGACAACTAATTTTTTACGTCCAAAAAGAAATAACAGCAAAGGTAAACAGCACAAAGTCATAACGGCATGAAAACAAAATGTCATTGTTAACGATGATGCAAATAATAGCGACACCGAACTCTTCATTGCTAACGCAGCCGAAAGCGTAATGTAACAAAAACAGCTGATCAAATTACAAAAGCCAGGTTAGTCGCCCACAACAACTACACTTGGTGCAAAGAGTAAACATGTTCCCCATGCAGCCCAACATAACCCACATTATCTGAACAGTAAGTGCTTAAAAATGTTGTTTACGATATTGCTCCAATAGAAAAATCTCGAATGGAAATATGGCCAACAAGACTACGTGTGATAAAACTGGAGTTGTTACAGCCTGCAATTGCACATCGCCTGCAGTAAGCTCAGAAACATATTGCAAAAAGGCAACAAAATAATTCCGAGATAGAAAACTCGTTGCTGGTGCGCTGGATTGTCAAAAGCGATTTTACCAAATGACAGCCTCCGATTGTATGTAACAAATTCTCACATATATGTTGTTTTGAATCTTGCACCCACCTACATACATACATACCACACCATATGCTTACCACAAGTGGCGTAGGGTATAACAAAGCATCATACCATATTTGCCAATTTTTTTAGGAAATCGGAGAACGATTGTTGCTCTTTTGTATAAATACATGTATATACATATATTGTACACATACGCGCATCGCCGCAGATAGAAAAAGGCTGCTAAACAGACATTCCTAATAATAAATGTACATATGTGCAGAAGTAAACATTTTATTGTTTAAATTTAGAAGCATATGCACATATATTTATAGATTCGTGTGTACATACGCTCATAGCATGTGTACAGCTTTTAAAAAATTATTGTTTATCGAATTGAAAATGACAAATATCTTCACAAATTCCGTTTTTTCGCTGAGCAAGCAGTGTCAATTTCCGTTGAATAATATCTGTTCGGTCGGAAACTACTGTTTTATGTTCTGTTGCATTTTTATTGCAGAGGAAAGAGTTCATCACGGATGATGTGAATATGAAACATATACACTTGTGCATTCATGGCTAAATTGTCCTGTACCTATATTTGTTAATTTTTATACTGAGAAGAAAGGAAAAAAAAATGAAAATACATTGATTTGATCATTTCGTCTACAAAACCTTGAATTATTGATCGAGTGAAATATTAAAAATTCTTCATTTCTTCATCTTATCCTATTTGCCCCTCTATTCTATTCTGTGGATGTGTCTGTCTCTTAACAATTTTTCTTTTTTGGCCAATTACTCAGGGAATGTCCTCTCTTCGTGTAACACGGTGACGGCCAGAAGGAAAAAGAAGCGAAGAAAGGGAAAGCAATAGAGAGATGTCGGGAGCCTAGTGGGACTGTGTCCGATCGATAAATGCGATACCACTCACTATAGCTACGAGCAAAGTAAACTCTAGCGCACTGAAATTTGCCTCCGGGAATATTGACTAGTAAGTCGCGGTTCTTATCTCCTCGGCTACCCTTGCGGTTTAATGCGTATACATTTTTCCATTCATCGTATGATAATATGAAAATTTGCCCTCCGAAAAGGAAATTTCAGAAAAATTGCAAAAATCGATGGACGCAATTTTTCTTTTTAAACAAAAATGAACCGATTGCTGAGGTGTCCAAGATTTGTAATTAATTCCTGTGCTCGGCATATGCTACTTGTAAATGGCAAGTGTTCGAGATGCGATGAATTCCGCGAATTTAGCTCTTCCACCCACAATGAATAGATGAGCAAAACATAACTCGCGTCGCAGTTTGATTTTTCCTATCTGTGCTTCAAGAAATGTTGTTTATATTGTAATTTATATTTATTGTACCCACAATGTATGCACATATTTAATTTTTATTCGTATTACATTTTTTAGTGGAGCAGCATTCTTTATATTGCCAACCAATGAAAAATGTGTTTGCGAAGGAGAATATGCGAACGTAGAGCAAACAAGTAGAAACTTCAATAATTTACATAAAAATTTTATGACGAAAAAAAGTTCTATATACTATTTGTTAAAAAATTCCATGCATTTTAAATGAAAATTCAATGTATGTTAAAACGAACAAATGCATTCAACAAATTACAATAGGTTCCCGTTAGGTGCTCACCATAGATGACGCAAACTTGTTTCGCATTGTTAAACGGAAAATGCTTCGACAAGTATCTGAAATTTGATTTGTTCGCGCAATTGTCAGTTCAAGGAGACCTAACGCTATATAAAAAATTCCATAACAAATAGCTGTAATAGTGTGTGTGCGAAATTTCTCTTCACTCTTTTTTCTTTCGAAAACTTATTCCTATGGTCCTCGCGTAAGGTATACAAACTTGCTACTTCGTTTACAACTCAAATAGTGATCTTCCTCCTGAAAGGTGCCTGTGTAAACTCTTTAGCAATTGGATCGGCATATCACCGAATCCGGCAAAGTCTTTCTTATTCGCTTCAATAGCGCTATTAGCAGTAGAATAGGAATCAACTCGGTATGGCCGATATATATAAGCGGTGCAATGACAGTCTGAAAGCTCTCGTTACTTTTTGATCAGACATATATTCCTGTTATTCTTCTTCTTTTTTCTTAAATTTAACAAATCAACAACACATGGTTCACTGTGCTATGTAATTCGGACTGAAAGTGTAGGCTTTACAAATAGTCTACTGTACAGTCGACATATTTGTTTTAGAAAAAGTATAATTTTGTGAAACTCTATCAGATATAATAAACAATGAATGTGCGGTATAGCGGAATAATATGATAAATTATTTTTATTAACGGATGAAAGTACTTTGCGGGTGTTAATGACGATAACTTCATATATAATAAGATGACAATTTGCAACAGATGGAAATCAGCAAAAAAGCTTTCAATAAAAGACAATTACTGCGGGAGTAGTAATGAGAGTCAAACCACAGACAGCAGGGTGAGGGTGGAAAAGCGTAAATAAAAAGAAGGAAAAAACAAGGAATAACAGAGTATTCTAAAGGGAAATCTTGATGATATTCGAAAATTTTTATAAAAATCGAAAGGTGGACGCTTTAATTTGTAAGTGAAAAGTTACGAGTTAGGATGCAAAAATCTTTAGCAATAAAAATGCTCGGTTATTTGCTCAGTCCCTAAGAAATAATACGTCTTTTAACTGTAACCCTTCAACTAATTCATTTGCTTGAGAATGGTAAGTTGAAGTTTTTATTTTACAATAGCACAACTTGTCAATTCGGAGAACTTCTCGTACATAGATTGTTGATCTTGATCTATGGAGACTAGCGAACGTTGCCATAGAAATTACTTAACCACTACGCACGTAAGTTAACTATAATTTCAGATAAATTCAGATAGCATTAGATCTTTGCAAATATTTTGTTCAGCGACTTTCACATAAAAATGATAATGAAATGGGAAACACCAATGCACATAACGGTTGATTTCGATAGTTTTAACCTCCCTCTGCATAAAATAACAGAATATTATTGAGTTAGTAGTTCATGGAGTGCTCAAAACTCTTCTTCTTCCTAATTCATTAGTTTTCTTGTTTATTTGAAAAAGTCTGCTGCCGAAGGCCACCAAATACGTTCAGAGGCTGCTCCATCATATCCCAATTATCGGTGTCGGTTCCAACAATTTAAAAGTGGTGATTTTGGTGTCAATGGCAAAAAACGGCCTGCCACACCCAGCGTGCTCACCAGGCTTGGCGCATCCTGATTACCGCTTGTTCACATCGGTGCATCATGGCTCGGTCAGCAGACGTGTCCGCAAAGTAGAAGAAATGTGAAAATGGGTCGCTGGGTGGATCGCTGCCCAATTTATTAATGACATGATATCGTCATCGTGGAAACTTATTTGATTAACAGACAATGCAGCAATTTTTCTCAATAAATTCCTTTTCCAAGTGAAAAAATGATCAAAACTATAGCAAATACCTAATAATAAGAGAGCGATGACTAATTAGATGTGACTGTGACAAGCGAAAATCTCAACCAAACGAACTTATGGAATGTCTACAACGATGTAGGATGTCTCAGTGCATCGAAGCTGCTGTTAGGTGGCAAAAGGTTTAAATTTATTTTCAGTCTATTTTTTTTTTATGAAAGTTCACGTTTTTTCATTTCTAAAATTAAAATCTGTCAAAAACGTATACTTTTGACAAATAATAACAATAGAGAGCAATATTGTAAAAAAATTTATATATTTTTACGTGTGACCGAACAATAAATCGAAAAGTTGTTGGTTTAGCCTTTGAATATGACGAAAATTAAACTAAAGCGGGCAACAACAGTGTACGGAACGGAAAATAAATAAAATGAAAAAAAGTAAAAACTTGAATTCGCTTTACATTGACAATTTCTGAAATCAGGCCCTTAAAGCAGTTGCTACAGATTAGGTTCTCCATCTCTCTCCCGCTCTTCTTCGCTGAAAATGTGAAACTGTGAACTGTGTGTCCCTAGTAAACGCTCCTTTCAGACATTGTAGACTTTCTATTAAAAATTAGTTATTACAGATTGTCCACTTAAGCTTCTTTCTGTTTGGTATCTTGGCAGCGGTTCCCCCTTAATTGGAAAGCTTGATGTCTGTCGTAAGCATTACCACGGTCGCATAAGTGCAAGTATCGGTTTCAAAGTATACCAGAAACAGTGTAAGGCTCAAGGTTGACAAATTAATCAAAGGACACGCCTAGTTCACCATAAAGCGCCACACACCACGCCACAGTTCAACATAAACTGAAAACACCTCCCCTTTCCAAGGTGTGTTGCTAATCACTCATAAAATCTACAACAGACACATGATAAAGTGAAGAAATCGGCCGCGCCCACCTAAAATAATAGAGTATAGAAATGTAGTTTTTCGGTTTTCTTGCCCCTGTTTACGATGAATTGTAATTTCAAAAATAATTTCCTTACTTGTTTACATTTACAACACCTCACAGACTTTTCCCAGCATGAAGCTGCAATGATGTGATACTTAGCCATACTATGTCCATAACATATAATGCAACTTGTTTTATTTATTCTAAATTTGTTCTTAAGACTACCAACATTTTGTCTTGTCGATCTACCTATAAGTCGCCAAAATGCCTAAAAGAGCATTTGATGACTCTTTTAGATCATCATACGACAAGTTCGTATTCAAATTGCTTTCTCACAAAAGTTAATATATTTTATTACTTATTGCGAATCTAAGTTGGATTCTGCTGGAAAGGAATTTCTTGGTAACAAACGCAAAAGAAGGAATGCGCTTTATGTACTTAGTAAGCATGTACTTTTTAAGTTAAAGCAGTTTTCTTTGTGCCAAAAGATCATACGCTTATGTACACAAGGTGTCTATCGCAGATTACTTTTTTATTAAGACTTCGTTGCAGGACTATTCTCAAATCTCTTCATGTAATTTATTTATATATGTTTAGTTTATTGTTGAAAGTAATATTCTTTAGCTTTAAAATGATTAATTGCAATACCTTTGGCATCTTGTGCTTTCCTGTTAGCACACAATTTGCTGGCTTTTGACTTTGAAGTACTTTTGGTAAACGAGTATAATATATTCCTTTAAAATATCCGCAAATGCTGCCGCTTGTTGGGATGATTATATACTGAATTTATTAAGGAGAAGCTTCCCTATTTTCTTAAAATTGAAGAAAGATTAAGTGGTAGACAAGGTGTTTTAAATATTATCAAGCTCTGCCTATTGATTAAATGTAACATTCACTCCGATCGCCAAGGTGCTGAAAGTGCAAACAAGAACACCTAGACGCGTGTTGGAGTGCCTCCAAATTTGTAATGAATTGTGTAACTGCCATGATGTGCACCTGGCCATACGGGTACTGAAGGCCACGAAAGGACTGACTGCCTAACTAATGGAGGTGCCCGAGAGACTATGATAGGTTCAAAGCCGTTCTGTAGCGTATGAATAGACCAGCGGATATGCAATGCACACAGAAAAAATCGGATTGCCATTGGAAACAAAGTGCGGGATAAAGGCGTGCGAAAAGATTTGCAAAATCAACCGGTACATCACATAACCTACTAGAACTAAGAATGAGTGACTTACCTTTTACGGATACCTACACAGATCATGGACATAGATATCTCTGATACCGATTCATGCAGATTCTGTCAAGGGACGAATGAAACGTCCCATCGTATTCTACGTTATTTGAAGGCTATGGGGATTCATAAGAATCCTAAAGCTGGAGGGCTAGGAGCATGGGCGAGTACAATAGATCTTTCAAGTGGCTGTCCGGATTGCTCTCATAACACTAACTAACTAACAAGCAATTTCTTAACATAAGGGAAAATTACTCTTTTTACACTATCAATATTAAAAAAATTTCAGAAAGTGGTTTAAGATTTGCTTCCATATTTTTCGTTTTATCGAAATACCCAAAACAAATTTCCCTTTAACGTTTATTTATATTATTATACTTCCTCTCCGTTTTAAGTTTCGATGCCGACGTTTATATAGTCAAATACACTTTTATCAGGAGAAAATCCGTAAATCCCGTTTTTGGTTATACGCCAAACATGCAAAATACCATAACATGACTTAAGTAAATACACGTTAATAACAAGCGTTTAAAAATTCAATAAATTCACAAACTCCCCGCTTTAGAAGAATTATTCTATATTCACTACAAGGGTTGGTAATAGTTGGTTAACTTTTGCCGTTGAATATGTTAGATGATGATGTTGGCCAGATTGATATTTAAAAGAGGGAGCGTTTGTATGCATAAACGAATTATTCCAAATACATAAACGGTTTCAAAATCAACTGGTATTTCGAAATGCAAATATTCTATCACTGTTTGCTGTTTACAGTGCCTTCGCGACTGTGAAGGCAATATACTAATTTTGCTATCAATCGCATACGGATTTAATACGCTTTTGTCCCAGATTATGTGTAGTTATGTAACTTTAGAGGTGCACAGCATCGTTGTTATAGGAGTAGACGATGATAATATCACAATTTGATTAAAGCAAAAATTAATTTTATGTAAGGTTATCAGTTTATATATTCTAATCTCAAAGATAGTAACGCCGCCATCGTTGTTCTATAGGCTAATGAAGCAGTCTTTTCTGAATGCATCACAAGCGACAACGTGACAAAAACAAAAGGTGTAGTTGGAGGAACATCCGCTCTATAAGTCCCACTTGCCAACTTCCCATTTTTTTCTATTCCCGAGAATCAAACCTAAACAACGTTGATAATAACTCAATAAGAAGAAGCAATTTGTCGAACATAAAACTCCGACGCTGAAAAATGCTTTAAACAAATGAACAAAAAAAACAAAAAAAAAACAAGTGAAAATAGTATAGTCGAGCTAAAGCGGCCTTTAAATACCTTACACAACATTGCCCGATACAAGCCTTCATATACTTTGGTGATAAAATGCGTGGAAATGTGTAATGTTTCCATCTAATAGCATAGTTTCCATGGAAGCCCTTATGCATAATTTGGTCCAAAAGTTGAACCATCCATACTTGAATGATCCATATTTAGTAAATTTCTTCTGATTTTTCTTTCAAATATCTAATTATTCTTCTAAATTAGTCATTGCTGGGTTAAATAAAAACTTAGTCTTCATAAGATCGGTTATATAGAATGGTATCAAAGAAGCAAACCTACTTGCTCCAAATTTTATTCAATTAATTGTTACGTCACATTATTGTCCCGGATCAATTTTCATGTAAATCAAATCTCTTTCATATATACAAACACTCACTTTTTATATCGAAGAAGGTTTGAAAAATTGGCCCGTACGATCCAAATTCGTCATATTATTTTAGAATCTCGAAACACTATTTTTTTTTTTTTTTTTTTTCATTTAATGCCGATTTTCAATTTTTGTTCTAGGGAGAAAGTCAGAAAAGTGGTCCGTCCCCAGGCATAGTTATTGTAGTTCATTTTTGGGCCGAAACACGTCAGCGCACGTGAACGTTGAAAAATCTACGCATATGACGTTCACGCTAAATAAGAAATCTTCTCCGGTACTCTTTTTGTAACGTTCGGAACTTACCTATCAACAGTTTTGTAAGATATCTTGTCTGGCACGTTAACCACAGATTAACATACAAAAATCATATAAAAAGGACAGTGCTAACAGCTTGACTCTATGGGCTTTCAAAGTCGCAGTTTAACTGGAAAAATAAAAGCCTTTTATAGAAGGGTTCACTCCAATTCCTCTCGACATATGGTACTGGGCAGGCAGACAGGCACAGGCAGGCTTAAATCTACTAAAAAAGAGTGGACCTATCTGAAACTCTTCTGGGTGTTGCATAGACCCTGTCTCTGAACCCCAAATGGTTTAAGGCATAAATATCTGAAAAAATCAGAATAGCAAGAGAACTATACCGATTTTAATAGCAAATGCAAGACTTACAGTGGTATATGTCTGTTTTGCTCTTCAAACTGTCCGTGATTGCATCCACTTCACCGAGTCTAAAAATTGAAAGTAAACTAGCATGAAGCGTGTTGTTTGACGCAGAAAACAGCTCGAGCAGGCAACACCAGTAAAGATCAAAGAGCTCCATAAATATGGTATAATATAAATATTTGTGGTACAAAAATTTAAAGCATAGAAACTCATCTCATCTTTTAGAAGATAATGATCTGAATAATGCGGAAACGAACGCTTTTCAAAACAAACGTAACTATATAATACCTCGAGAAGTCAAAATCATAAATGAAAATATAACTAACATACAAAGAAAATTGCAGTTTTTCAATTGTCTCTTAACTAAGTTGCATACAGAGATGAACAAAGTACGTGCGTATATGTGTCAACATATATGCACATGTGTGCTAACAAGGATGATGAAATTTAACTACATTTATCTGAAAAGGTTTGTAAACTGAAATACAAACGTCTTGTTTTCGAAGCTATTCTTCTGGCAAACGCTTCGTAGAGTTTGCATCCAATATGAACATAACCGCATTCGTTTTGTTATCAATATGTTTATAACTTATGAATATGCCAATAGTTATCTATTATTGGGTAATGATTCGTAAAATTCATGAAAATGGAAACGATTTTGTGTATATATCAAAGCGGACATGTTTGACGTACGTATACATTACTTGATTGAATTGTTGGGTAAACTGGGAACTGGGATATCTGTAGCAAATTATGGCTTATGGTCATTATATAAACTTATTGGCATGGTTTTTGTGAACGAATTAGAAAACGAAAAACAAATTTTGGAAATTTATTTTTCTATTGTTTCGCTGTGACGTACTTTCACGAGTGCCACAAGTTATTGTCTTGCTGCTATTCGCTATTTAAAAGTTGTTTGCGCAATGTGTTTTCAATACTTTTTGATCATTATGTTGACATACGCGCAATGAGATTCAGAGGCCGTTCATCTACTTGTTCCGCTATTTGTACTCTCTACAGTCATCAGTCCTTAAGTTATAAAAAAGATACAAGCTTCAGTCATATCTTCCTCAACTCATCGAATTTATTGCAGACCGTGAAAATTTCCATCCAATTAACTAGAGAGCCTCTCAGCATTTGTATATATGAAAATGCAGAGAGAAAAGTAGTTTTTAATATTTCTAGGTAATCAACAGTAACCAAAAAGCAGTCATTCCATAAACATCCAAACCTAATGCCTGGGATTAATTCGCCGATTTATTTTAAACATTTTATTATCAGTAGTATCAGAAGGTCTTACCGTTTAATAACCAATAAACTATCTATCCATCTTCGATTGATCTAGAAATCCAAACTTCCATTTCTAACTTATCTGTCTATTCTTACAGAATTAGTACCTCCATCTTTATGTGAAGTATTATATCTATATTTCTTTTAGAGAGCATGTTCACAGTATACAGCGTACATCCATCATCCAAATTGTCTTAGCGGTTCCTATAACGTATTACATTTAAAGAGCAAGTTTATTGCAATGTCATGTAATTATACCACGTGCAACCTGTTCGGTCCCAGATCTGGCATTCACTTAAAAACTTACTCTAAAACGAGTGCATAAATTATTAGCTCCACCATTCAGTTCGTCAGTTCCCTCCACCTGATCAACTTTCCTACCTGTAACCTATATGGCTCCTAAGTGCCAAAATTTACGCGAATTTGGATGGATTCGAAAATGATGATGTGTCGCGCTGGTGTATCTATCAAGAAGAGCTTGGAACGACCACTCGTTGAAATGTCGAAAGTCATTCTATGATAGAATGAAAACTTATGCAAAATAATTGTTAGCCTTGGTCTTTAGTAACAAGAAGTCCATGTCGGGAAATTGAGTTTTCGTACCCTTTATAGATCAATTTTTCTGTCTCAACGTAACCGTACATGCAGGAACATATTCCAAAACAATTTTCCTTTCTCTTTTGTTTTTATGATACTTTTTTTATTAATTGCAGAATTGGTAGGTAAAACTGCAAGCTTTCACAATTCTTGTATCTGGTTTCTTTTAATAACAATGCTGTTGCAATGAAAGTCATCAAATGTCGTAAGTGGGTTCTTGTTGCTGCCAGGTATGTAAATATGAAACCGGAATTTCCGCATTGATGGCCATGACACTACATGTAGAAGACATATCTGAAGTTCTTCTTTTTTTTATGACTTGGATATCTGGCAACAATAAGTAGTCGTAATAACAATGCATATCGCAACGCAAAAGATTTGTTTTTCTAACAACGAAAATATCGAAAATCTGTAGAAAAAACAGTGGAAAAGAAAGCAACTCAATTTAAAGTTTAAAAAGGCATTAAAAAAAATTTGTTTTAAACTTATTTGATTTTAATATATTTAATAGAAATCAATCAAATCTATTTATTAAAAAAAAGTGAACTCGCTTTTTCAATTGAAACAATCGATGAAAAGAAAGAGAATTGAATAAGAAGCCAAGATTTTAGAAAAATGTAGATAAAAAATGCTGCGTACACTTTAATATTATCACGTTTCTTCGATGATTCGTAATATATTATGGTTTACTGTGAAAGATGGAGTGGGAAAAGAAAAAAAATTGCCAAATAAACATTAACATACACGAATACTTATATAGTTATACATATGAAAAGTGGTTGCCCTTTTTGGTAAGGAAGTACTTAAGAATTGAAAAAAACACAATCCATATACAACTCAACCATACGATATCGTGCCTGGAAGTATATTAAACATATAAAGTGTTCTAGAAGCAAACACTTAAGGGGTCGTACATAGAGATGCGTAAATATATTTTATGTAACAATAATAACAATAATAACCGTAATAAAAAAAAGCATTACATAGGAAGACCCGAAAATTTTTATCTCCTTTTTAACTAACACACATGCTTACATTTAACAATGAACTAAAAAAAAAGAAAAGAAAAGATACAGCAGCATATTCATAGAAAATATATTGAAAGTGTAAAAGGGATGAGAGTGTGGAGAAGATTACTTAAGTAAATCTGAGTTATCTCTATTCCAACATTTTCGTTGACTTTAAGCTTGAGGGCAAATACAAAGCGCTTTTGAAAATTTATTCGATTATATTCACATAATAAAAGAGAGTATAATGATGACTTGAAGAAATAAATCATAAATAATAATCGGAAGCAAAATTTGATTTGCTAGAAAAGAAAAGGAAAGTTATATTAAGCGTAAACGATTATTATGTCGGATGAAACTCTTTCTGCTATAATGAAATAACATATTTGTACGCCATCTCACTGCAAAGAGTATACCTTTACTGACATAAGCATCGAACAAATCATTAATTTCTTATGCAACATCAAAGCAGACAAAGACTATTGAAAACTTCTTATGGACAGCAATGAAATATCTTAAACGACCGAGATGGAGAGTACTTTTCATCAGAGACGAATGTTGGCATAGAAATGAAAGGCAAGGAGCGATAAATTTCGCTCTTCATCTAAAAGGAACTCTCCTCCATCCTAAGAAGCTTTTTATGATTTCGAAAAGAGAAGGAATATTAGGTCATTTAAGCAATAGTAGTCTATGGCTTGACCTACTAGGCACACATCGAAAGTCAAAGAATAAGTAAGAAAACTAAATATAAAATATTCTCTTCGAATACCAATATATTTGCCACTTTAGCACTATTTCCAAAGCAAGCATTTCTATTTTACAGTTGATAATAACAGATCCAACGAATGTAAGTTTTTAAGTGGAGAGCCCCGAGAAAGTTTATTAAATCTAAGACTCTACGCAATTCTCACACTTCAGTTTTTCCCGTTGTTGCCAATGTTTTAACTGACACACATGCATATTACATATGAAATTTTGTCCGTGGCTATTTTTGAATTGTCACTAAGTCTCCACTAAGATACCTTGACTTACGCCAACAGCTTGACCTAAAGAACAGAGGGCTTTATTCGCTAAATCGTCCAAACTCACAGCTTAATATGAGGAGTGAATGTCTTTTACATGAAAGCATCTTTCCATCCCTTTAGACCTGGGGTATAGAGCTGTAAGGAACAGCTATTAACTCAAACATTTAAATAAAAATACCAATCGAAGCCTCTTCGTCCAATTCTGAAATCCTTATGTCTGCCCTGCAACAAAAGTGCCTTGATATGATCTTGGAATTCTTATTAAGACTATGAAACTCTTACAGTATGTATAGGCAGCTTTTCGTTTAGGAGACAGCTTTGTTATTTCAAACGTCAAGTACAAGTTAAGCTGATGATCAGATGACATCACCCACTTAAAGATTCACAGATTATGCGAGGACGTAAGGCATCACACCGTGAAAATGGTGATAGTAATGACGTCGTGCAAACCTATGGAGAGATTTATGCTGTAAGTAAAATAACAAACAGCGGGGGGAAAGAAATTTCTTCATGAAAGAAATCCCAACAAGGTTAATAACACAATTTATTAGAAACGTGGATAGTATCCACGCTCGGATACCACGTCACTTGATTTAAAAAACTGCGGGGAATCGAAGCGAGGTTTGTGAAAAACTTTTTGTGATAATTTGGTGTCCAAAAGTCCATGTGTCACCAGAATTAAATTCTTGCCAGGATATCAAATGATATCGTGCATAAGTGGGCTATGATAATATTAGTTTGCCAACGATAATACGAACATGCAAAATTTTAAGCAGTACACAACAGCTAAGGTCAACCTATTTTGTTGCTTACCTTTTCTTCATGCACTAGTTTGTCCGCCAGTTTTGCGAAAATGGTGGTACGATTTGCAAAAATTTCATAACAGCAATGGGCCGGGCAACATCGACAAGACGAAGTCCTTACAATAATACTCGGCCCACACATAATGTATCTACTACCTTAGTTTTAGAAAAGATTCCAAAATGAAAGTCAATTGCTACTGTTTATGGGTAGCGTACGTTCCAAGTCCAAATATTTTCCAAAAATGTGGACAGTGAAGAAGCGTTTTTCTGTCCCAAAACCTAAAATATTTTATTCGAAGTATTTCCCATCGTTCCCACTTCGCTGGAAATTTATTGATGCAGCGCCATTTTCATACATTGTTGTAATAAATGGTGCACTGCTCGGCAAGTGTGTG
Organism: Glossina pallidipes; assembly: GCA_000688715.1. Taxonomy (NCBI): domain Eukaryota; kingdom Metazoa; phylum Arthropoda; class Insecta; order Diptera; family Glossinidae; genus Glossina; species Glossina pallidipes. The sequence continues at coordinate 1,517,967 of KK499795.1, forward strand.
TCTCATCTATGCAAGCAAGTGATAATCCGAAGCACACGAGTTTAATGGGTAAATCAAATGGAGTAGTACTTGCAAGTTCTAACGTATGTCAAACAGGTTTTGTCGCATGGATTAATGGACGGACGTCATATAAATATACGACCTTGTGGTATTTTATGTGATATCTTACTCATTCAAAAGGTTCAAATCGATTAATTGTTTTTGGTAGCGCTTGGTATAATCGCTTCAAGAGACTTTAACAGCTAAACAGCCACACTCTTCTTGTCCCCTCCTAAACATAAAATTTCGTCTTCCTGCCAAAGCGATTCAGCGTAGCAGTCGAAGTGGTACGAAGCACGCTTGGATCTAACCACTAGTTACTTAGTTCCCCCTTCTTCTACAATAAATATTTTATTGCTATTGAAATATTACTTTTTATTAAGCATTTCTTTTATTTAAGTAAAGTTCAAAGAGACTCCATGATTACTGTTATTTTTTCCACACGTTTGAAAAATGCTTTTAACTAAATTATTTATTGTATTGTTATGTTAACTAAATTACTTACTTTGAGAAGACAAGAATGTAAGTGCACTATGTAAAGATTGGCGTATATTAAATTTACCATGTGTTAGTAACAAAATATTGCTAATCTAGCGTTTCACGATGAATGTTGGAACGTTCCTAGTTTATTCGTGCCGCCAAAGGATCTGAATACAATAAACTTTCAAAACTGCTCTCAATCCCATCTAAATCCCATCGGCTCATATATATACATACGTACATGTATACATCCATACATATCTATACATAAACTAATATTTCTACCACAGCTTGCATTAACAACTACTTCAACTTTCAACGACACATTTACTAATTATCGCTTCTTAAACTTTCTTTCGATTTAGTTGGAGAGGTTCACGCCTACTCTCAACCGTAGTCAACTAATCTAAACTAGTTTGTGGTAAATACATTTAACAGTAACATCTAAACCTAAGCAATTGTAAGAGAAGCCGATTAAGATTGAGATCTGTTGGGTATCAGAAATTCGTCACAATATCAATAAAATTTATTTATTTTTTCTTCTAGCAGCTGAAACATTCATTTTATATACAAGCCATACTGTGTATAAATTTTAACACTACTTGTACACGATTATTTATTGACATATATTTTCTAACAAATCCGAGCACTTATTTCTGTATAGGTCGATATATACGAGAATGTTAAACAATACACAGGGCGTAATACATGCAATTATGTTGCGATTTATATAAGGCAGTTATAAAATGTTTTCTACATACAAATGTTCATCTGTTAAGAAGAAGCGGAAGAAGCTAAAAAAGAAAATAATTTATTTTCGAGTTACTGTAGGAGATGGCATCAACCATCTTCACTGGCTTTTGGCAATCTGTTACTATTAGCATTTCCTATACAACAGCAACTCAACCAAACGATGGCAATAGTTGCAGCCAAAGCCATAAATTTTACAGTTTTAGGTTTTAGTGTTAATCGTCTTCTTTAACTTTCACGCAATTATTTGAACAATTTCCTATCTTTTTTTTCATTCGGAAATGTAAAGAAATCAATTACAACACTCTCAGACACGAAAAGCACTATGACGGGAAAATGAGAAATCTCTCTATGTACAAGCTGGAATTTGCTCCTTTCGCTTTCCGCCGCACATTCATTCGCAATTCTTCTTTTATTTAAGTATAATTTTCTTCCTCTCTTATGTTGTGGATAGGTTTTAGTAACTGATTTATTAATTCGCTTTAGAAAGACTAAGAGAACTAATCAATCAAATTTTATGAAAATAGTGAGCGCCGAATAGTAAAGCGATCTTCGTGAAAATGCCAAAGATTTTCCACAATTTGAAGACTAATCCTGGGGACACTTTGAAAGTACCTGCCTAGCTTTAACGTTAATAACATGACTAATCTAACCTTTTAATTCCCTTTTTTTTAATGAAACAGATCATAAGGGCTGCTGGTGCTCATCTCACTTCAATCCAAGAATTCATTTCTTGGCCCTAAATAAATTATAGCAATAACGAATAGTAAAAGGTTAAGCCGGAAATATTTGTGCTAGTAATTAATACTCTAATTGGGGGCACTGCTAATATTCAGCGAAGTCAGGGTGGCCCACTAAGATAGTCCACAAATTTTGACAATTTTGTCTTTGCTAGAAAAGTCCTTGGTAAGTCATGATTTATCGCAAGGTAAAAAAAACAATGAAATAGCTATGAAAAATAAAAAATTGTAAAAGTCACGCAACTGTAAAACAAAGTAAGCCTCCCAACGAAACCAAAAAACATTATTACCACTGTGACTGTCATGTCCAATCGCATTAAGTTTACTGAAAGGATGCAATTGTTGCAAGTCTCTAAGCAATTTTTATAATTAGTTTGGTGTCCGTGGGGAGAGTGTGTGTTACATCCAGGACATGGCATTGAAATTAAGTTTTTGCGATCGCTTTCAACATGCTTTAAGACATATCGAAAACTTGTTTCTCTGCATTCCTTTAGAATATTTTATAGCACACTTTGTATATTGTAATTTTTCTCCGACTTTATGCAATATTACCTTTACGGCAATAATAACAATAAATTTTATTTATTTTTTTTTTGCTTTTTTTATAATTTTAAGCATGATTTCTTTTTCTATCTATGTTTGTGCTTTCCATTCTCGTTAAGTTTTAAAATTCATTTTGTTGATTTAGCACTTAAAAATTATCAGTTACCTTAGCAAGGCCGCGAATGAAGTATGAAGTTGGCCCAACTAGCGAAGACCAAAAACTCTCTCCACGCTAGTCAGTATTATATATTGCAAGGATTACATTTTCATCTCTACTTTTATTTGTAATGTTTATAACGAAGTATGTGCACAGACACACAAGTGTGTATCATCGTAATGTTATCTATGTATAATCTTGATACCTTCTTTATAATCTTCTCTAATGCAAAGCCGTATTAATTGGTGCGGTTGCATGTATGTACTACTCGGAAGGAATGGAGATAAACTCACCTTTTATTATGCCGGCTTAAGCTGGTTTGTCTGTCTTTCTGAAATATGGTACACTAAGGAGTTTTGACACAAGGTCGAATGCATTTGGAAATGCTTGAGATCGGACCAGTTTATGGACCGCTTGAATCATTACGGCTTGTTTTGAAAAGACATTGTATGAACTACTCTTTTTAGTGGTAGACTGTGGCCCACTATAGTGTTTTTTCTTGTTTCCTATATATTATTACGACATAATCTCTCTCATATAACTACCTTTATTCCATCAATACTAGCTTGTCATTCTTTACATATACTCCGGCAGCGCACAAACCTACATCACAACACCATTTTCCTCCACCATATAAAAAAGCATACCGTATATTACTTTGTGTACCTATAAAACTGAGTAGACCTTTGCAATACAACACTTATTTCACTTTGTAGGGATCGCATTAGCTATGCTTTTAATGTTTTCTCGTCCGTTTTAATTCTGAAAAAAAAAACGAAAAACATTCTTTTTTTCAAATCAATTTTGAATTTTCACTTAAGCGGTCATATATCAGTAAAAAATCTACAAAAATAAATTAAAGAATAAAAAATTATATTTAAAAATCACCATGAATATGAAACCTTCCAAAGAGGAGACGACTACAAAAGCTAAAAAATCTCTGAAATCCTCGGAATTGAAACAAACACTTTTGAAGGAACTACAAAAGAATGCTGTTGCTTCTGAATCGGCAAAAGCAGCACCAAAAACATTTGCTGTCACTCCAAAGGAATTGGTAAATACGGAAACGCAAACTGATAGGGATTTAAACGATAGTTTGAGAAAAACCATTGAAAACACGGACGAAAAGCTATCGCGGAAGGAGAACCCCGAGGGCAAGTCGCTATCAAGTTTAGTTCAAATAAATTCATTGAAGAGAGAAAATGATGCTTTAAAGAAAGAATTAAAGATCGTTCGGGAAAAATATAAAATTAGGGAAATGAAAATCCAAGAAGCCTTAAGGCATTTGCGATGTGTTAGTTCGGTTAAACCTGCTTAAATTTAAATATTGTAATTTATGAATTTACTTAAATTTAAAGAGTGTTATATGATCCGCGTTGGCAGAAATCTCTCCTGTACACCTACATTTGTTACATTATAGTATGATTTTGTCAACTTTTTTAGCCATCTTTGGTTACTAATAAATTGTCGTTACGTGTGCTCCGTTGTAATTTTGTCTTATTTGCAATTTTTGGTTTCATTGCCGTTAAATTATTTAAATTTCCGCAATTTATTTGCATGTACATAATTCATTCGTTGTATTTATAGAAATAAACAAGGCCGCCTTTGTACAGGTAATCGACATTTCTCTATATTTTAGCAACGTACTCGGCATGCAATCATTCAATCTACTTTGAAGCATATTCTGTCAGTTAAGAGAAACGCAGAGAAAATGGATCAAATGAAAGATACGACAACGCGAGTCGCAGTTGTGCGAAGTTCGTACAAGTTGTCCCGATTTTTCTTACCTATCCAGAATATTCGTTTTCCTCATCCACACACTACGATTTGGTTTTCTGGCTGAACAGTTTTTTTCCACGTACCTTGATAAGGCCAAGACATGAAAGAAAGATGAAGTTAAGAACGTCATAAATTACACTGAAACCTCTACCTTTCTTTCATTAATTATACGAATTTTTTTGTTGATAAAACCCTTAGCTTAACCCCTTCGCTGACCATGGTATATCTATGACCATAAATTTAAGAATTACAAACTTTCTTCCCCATCTCAATTTCCATCTATTGCGACCGATAGGCTTTCATTCAAAGCCCTTTTCTATATTAGTTTCACAACAAGTGATTCATGAACAAATACACATTAGCTCAGAATTTTCTCCTGATGAGTAATATTGTTCGCCGAGGTGGAACAAACTTTTAATGAAAAACTAAATGCATTTTAGCGATGATTTTTCGAGTAATATTTTAAAATCAAAATCAAAAATCAATCGTCAATATTTTAAAAATAATTTACACAAGATTGAAAGAATTGTAGATAATAAGTACTTGGCCTAATTCTGTGTGACGTTGATACTTTTTAGACAGCATTTAAAATAGTTGCTTTAGTGTTGAAACGTAAAGAGATGTCATTGATGAAATCAACTCACCTGGAAAGTTCATTAGAGTTATAAAAAAATTGACTTCAACCTGACTTCAAACTAATTTAATAGAAGTATTTTTTTGTTACTAATTGTTGTTTAATACAATAGCTTTTTCTGGTCTCATCTGTTTTTATGTGGTATTTAACATCCAAAAACGTGTACATCTTTTTTTGTACTGATCGATTTAAACTTATCTGTCTGTCTGTCTGTCCATCTGATGTGTCTCTCTTCATTTTTATCTTCAGCCAACAGGTCTCAATTTTTACGATGTGCTGACGAAATTTTGAAGATATTGCCTTCTTTTTCCCCGCCTAAAAATAAAAGATATTGAAAATGGGCTGAACTGGAAGGCTTCTGCAACAACTCCACATCTAACACTGTATTTTTCAAATATGACAAAATATTGCATTTGGCAAAAATTCTTCATAAAAACTGTTGACTATTTTTGTTTCGGATTAGTAAAGGATTCGTATAGGATGAGAGACAATCTTTTTAAACTTTTCTCCAGATGACCGTTCCTACGGAAGCTGAGCCTTCAGATCTGATTTTCAATATTTCGTAGTGAGAATTAGTTTACAATTTGACATAAAAAATTAGCTGTACCAGATATGGTCCAAGTGGGCATATTTATTAGATCTCAACTCTTTTCTCTTCCCAGACTTTATATGGCAAAAACGTCTAAGTTTTAGTACTTTATGACATAAGTAAATAATATTAAGATCTCTCTCAGGAAACGTATTGCAACGGGCTGCCGGAAATAGTGCATGTTCACACAAACAAAGTATAATTTTTGGGTCTGGATAAGGATATTAATCTTGTTAAATTTGGATCAAGTCAGCTAATGTTTCAGATTGCGCCCTATATAAGGGCTTCCAAGAATGGTATTTTTGATGTTTTATTAAGAAAGTGAATGAAGAATCGTATAAAAGGGATTACGGTAGTGCATTCAATGATCGACTTTTTCTGACCGTAATATTTTTACCTATATCTGTTTTGTTTGCTTTTTGTTGAAGCGTTGATGCAGAAATATTTTTCCAATTAAAATTTTAACACATTAAAAAGTTTTGTAGGTGTTAGGTTCGAACAAATGAAGAATTCTCACAGGCTTTACATCCTTTTTTTTACGAAAAACTTGACTTTTTAATATATTTTTATCTCCCTTTCTGTAGCTATAATCGCCTTGCGTACATCACCTATTCACACACATTTGCGGGCATCCATTTACAACTCAAGGTGGATGCATACGCCACATATGCTCTTTTCCTGCGCGAAACTCATACACTCGGTATAACTGATTCTCTTTTTTTTCTCGAAAAACTTGTATGGTGGCATGAATTGAAAATTTCTTGCTTGCGCTTATGTTAACTGTTCATTAGAAAGATGCAGCCAGTAGTAAGTAGAAGTTTTCTTGAAAAACTTGCTAATGTGTGTTTGGTCACAAATATTTTCAAATTCTTGTCAGAGTTTAAAAGACGCAGCATGATGTTTGATAGAAAAACTTGACTCTTGTCTACGGCTTTAGTACTTTTAACAAGAATGAATACTTTATATGCGGGCTGTTGTTTGCGGGAACTTTAAATGCATATCTTGAAGTTTCTTTAAATACTGCACATACACACTAACACTAAAGCAATATTCATTTACATAAGAAAATTTATTTAAATTTTATTTCGAAAAGAATATTTAAGAGTTCGTCGGTCTTATACCAAATTTCTTGAAATATTTACCACTCAAGGTTAGTTTCTACTTTTGGATTAAACAAAGCGTAAAATATTTAACAATATGCTTAGTGTCTTACTCAACATCACTAGTAACAGGTAGAACTAAAGTTGATAGGGGAGTTGCGCAATATACACAAACACTTAGCAAGAAAGCATTTTCAACGTTGCTGGTCTTTTTGAAGGACTCATAAAAAAATTCAAGACTTTTCTACTTTTAATATTTAAGGTAGACGACCAGCAAATTACAGTAGCAGGCAAGTGTTTAGTGTTATAAAACATAATATTTCGGCCTAACTTGCACTTTAATTTCTGTAAGGAAACGGAAAGATGCTTACACGGTGCATTTAATTGATTACAAGAGAAAATTTATCAGAAAAATTCCATTTTAGAAATCTTTCATTTAAAATTCATTCAAGTCCTGGTCGATCAACTAAAGATGATTTACTCAAAGTCATAAGTAAGGAGGAGGAGGAGGACGAGACGGATCAAAAATGTGAATACATGTCAAGCGGTGGTGTGAGGACATCTGCTGCATTTATAAATACAATGTTTCAACTGCATAGCGTTCCCGTAACGATGATTATCGATAACTCACCTTATTGGCAATCATATCATTGAAACTGGAATTTGTTCAGCGTTTGCACGATAAAAAAGAACATTTTTATTTGTTTTCCTTTTTCCTTTATGTTTTAACGAACGAATAAATACTCTGCAACACTATCAACCTTTAGGAGCAGAGAAGTATTAATACACCATTTGTGCAAAGGACAAGAGGGAATACTTAAATGATTCCTTTTTTTCCAATTTTATTTTATTTATTTATTTGTTTTGCGCCCATAGTGGCAATTGTTTACATTTGTATTGGAAGGATTTTGCATATAAATGCTTGGTTGTTTTCACACACTCGCATTCCCACATGCATGCTGTGTGCTGGAATTACGTACAGTCCTTATATGTTTTATTGAAAAATGTTTATATTGAGAAAATACTTTAGTCGGAGACTGAGCAATCTTTCAACATACAACATACAATTGCATGAATATATGTGCAAGTGCATTGCTTTGTTGTTGAAGTTTATGTAAATTTACGCTTAAACTCTAAGTGGTACTACAGTTACAATAGTTACTACAGTTACAGAGCGAAATGATACCGGAGATGCACTAGCACCCATATAAGTGTAGCTTACTTTGTTTTATATCTAATAAACTTTTAGAATTGAAATACACATTCACATTGAACACAAACAAGCTCGAAAAGTAAAAAATTTTTGAATATATTTCTGAACACAAAAATACTTTTCTGTGATTATTTCTGCATCGAACAACAAAAATGTGCAGTCAACGTGATGGTATAAAAATATTGTTATTCTCTTATGAGCAGCTTAAACATACTTCTTCCATTAGCCATATATATGTTTTATTAGCGAGTTAAAGCCGGTTTAGACTCGAACTATATTCAAAATCTAAAAAACCAAAAAAAGAGAGCGGAACATAAGAGGCTTGGAATCTATATTTTAGTTTAAGCTATGGAATTTCAAAAAAAAAAACAGCAAATTATTTTAAATTACAACGAATTTTTGGAAAAAGTTTGCAGTCAAGATTTTTCTCCTAGATAAGTTTCCATATCGTCCAAGCTAAAACGATTTCGTTATCGAAAATATATACATTTTATGCGGTTTCTGAAAAATACCTTGAGAGTACAAATTAGTTCTGTCCGTCTTCAAAAGATGTGGCTTGCTGTTATGGATGTGTCAAAGTGACAGCGGAGTTCGGTGATTTTAGGGAGTTTGGACGTCTGTCAATTATATTAAGTTTGCATCACTTTAAGTTTCTTGCAAATGCCTTGATTTTTCCTCTGTTGAATATGTCGAATTTTGTGTTAAGTAAGCAACATTTGCAGGAGGTTCTGGTTTTCTGCTTTAATTAGAAGAAAAGTGAATGCGAAGCGTATCGATTGCTTGTGGAAAATTATGGCCTCTGCGCTCCAACCTATGTAGGGAATGGTTGCGACTTTTTAAGTACCGTGATTTCAGCATTGAGGCTTCGCTCTGGGCAGGCAAAAAAATTCGAAAACCGAGAATCAGATTGGAAGACATGGGCAAATGCAAAAATTATTGCGGATAACTCAACAAGTAGTTTCTGCGCAACTGAAATCCATGGGAATAATTGAAAAGTAAGGATATTTGAAAGCGAACGACCTGGAGCAGCTGCGTCAAAGATAACAAAGAAAGGGTTTTTTACATCGGATTGTGATTGAGGATAAGAAACAGATATTCTAAGGCAACTCTAGCAAGAAACAATACTATACCACGCACGGCCAATCAACACCCAAAGCCACATATTTATGATTCGGAGTTCATGCTCTGTGTCTGGTGGCACCAAAAGAGTGTTGCATGCCGTAAGCTGCGAAAAGTTGTCGATTCCATTTCAGGCGATCGGTATAGGCTACAGATGATTCCTTTCAGCCGTTCCGCTGAAATACAAGTAAAGACATGACCAAGTTATGCTCATACATGACGACTTTTGGCCTCAGGTCGCAAAGGTTATAAAAGAATATTCGAAAACGCTCAAGTAGGGGGCTTTCCCGCACTTGTCTCTTCTGATCATCCAAAATCGAAAACTGTCTTATAACTTGGATCGTCTCAAAAGACGGGACAATTTTTGGAGATGGAATACGAAAATTGCTTGAAAGAGAGCGAAAAACGAGCGAATTTATACCCTGAATATCTACATGATACAAATACATCAACCTGACGTACTCCTTTGGTGGGTACAAAAATCGCGTGAATTAGAAAAGTCTGGCAATAATCTTAACCTTGCGTGTTTTCAAAAGTTAATTAGAGTAGTGGTCATAACACCTTATTTATATCAAGAAAAATGTTCTTAGTTGTTTCTTTTCTTTTCTTTTAATTTTCTTATCTGTTTTTTTTTAAGTTACTTTTCATATGTTCATTAACTAAGAATTATGACAGTTAATATATAGAGAGATATTGAAAAGTACAGTCACATAAAAAAGTTAGCCAAAGTCAGGAAAATAGCCTCTAAAAAAACAAAAGAAAATTTTAGGGTTTCACAACTTTGCCATCAGCTTGATAATCAACAAGGTTGTCTAATATATTGTTTGCAAGGTTCTGCTTGAAGGATATTAAAAGTAAGGGGTCAATTTCTGCTTTTGCAACAATATTCTTAATAATTGTTTCCAGCTTTTCCCCCAACATTTTGCAGACACTTTTCCAAAATGCCATACAGTGTGCTATTCGTGAAACCCAAATATTAAACGCTATTTAAAGGGCAACTTTTTTCTATTTTCCCTATTATCGTCAATTTTGACTGCATAAACTTTGGAAGTTGTGCTGCACTGCAGATTGGTGCGCCACCTCCAGGCAATTAAGTGAAATTTGTGAACTTTTCATTTTTTTTATTCACATGTTGTACACTTTACTGAAGGGTATATATGAACGCAAAGTGGAGATAACTAGTTACAATACTTTTCTAACTATCATCAGAGGAATTTGATTATAACAGATGTGCACCACAATCATTCATGCTCCCGCTCTTTATTCGTTTGGCAGACAGTCCCTCCATATTATTTCCACAGCTCAGCTTTACTTGGGGGAAAACCACTGAAAATTTGTTTTCTTTAAATTTTTTTATTGGCGCAATAGCCCTTTTAATCTTTCTAGAACATGGAGGAAAAGTTTTCCCACTGGAAGATGACTTTTCCTTCATATTTCGAGCGCATGTCCACGTGCCGCTCCGAAAAGACCCACGCCAAATAAACACCCGCGGGGCAGTCACAGCTCTACACCCTACCTCTTGAATTTTAACTCCTTCAATCTGCTGGCAAGTGTCTTTAAGAAGTTTGCCTAAATAAATAAAAAAACACATTTCAAAATTTTAAACGCATTTTTCTAAATACACGTAGGGAATATTCGAAAATTTAGTTTAAATTTCGTTTGGTCAAACGATTGCTTTTTTTAAGAATTCCATGGACATGAGCAATGCTTAGTTGATCAGAAGACCGCGCATTTTCAAACTCGAAATGCTCAGAGCGGATATGAACAGACCATTCTCGTGCTGCCGATTTTGATAAACGTCAACATCGGGGATTTTTTCGCAAACCCGTAAAGGCTTACCACCCTGGCTGAAGCAATATTGTGAAACCAGTGAATATTTTCAAAATTGTGGATCATTTTAGGGAAGCAATTGCTTTGGACGGAACTAATAACCGTCCCAGAGTTTTTTAAGTAATGCATCGACGCTAACCATTTGCACTATTTAT
>KK499795.1:1532267-1659986 GCA_000688715.1 Glossina pallidipes
AATAAAAAAACACATTTCAAAATTTTAAACGCATTTTTCTAAATAAACGTAGGGAATATTCGAAAATTTAGTTTAACTGTTCAAGTATTTTTCTTTTCAACCTACAGGTCGTAATTTAAGGGATATTTTGACTAAATTTGGTACAAGAGCGAACGCTATTATCCATAGTTCGGGTCGGATCACTTTTTCGATCAAAGCAAAGCGTTGTAGGGCATTTAATGGGGGCCGTGGCCGACTATAATGTTTTTGGTTATTTTGGTTTGCCTTTGGGTTAGCGCTAGCGACGTTATGAGAGACTCTAAAACCCCTTATTAAGAACAACGCCACGATATTTCTCTTTTACTTAATACAAACATATTTTACAACGAAGGGCTAATTCTAACGCGAAGCCTATGAATTTTTCAACCTGTCGCTTTCTTGTCAACGACTTATATAACATGCTTGAAAAACTAAATGGCGATATGAAGTCAAACAAATGAACGTTTATTGCATTATTCCTTAAGTGTATTCCGTTTTTATTTTTCTAGTTCGATACCTAATTTTAATGATCGTTCTATGAAAACGATAATTGACTATCAAAATATGTTTGATAATAAAGAAGAAAATGTATTTCTTTGGCTAAAACAAATACATGTCGAGAATGCATTTCCTTTCCTTTGCATCGTAGACGAAACTTGATAGACTGCACTCTTATAGCTACTGAAAGGTTTTTATAGATTTTACATTTACTTTAATGCGGTGATATTTCTCTAACGACATTTCATTTAGTTTTCATTTCTTTTCTTTTTCCTTTTCTTTCCTAATATACCCTTTTTTGTTGTTTGGTTTTCGTTTTGTGCACTCGAAAATGCGTTCACATTTTATTTCGTTTCATTTTCGAAATCAGTAAATTTTACAAAAATGATAAATTTGCATATCCAATGGCAGCCAATACCTGTGTGCACACCAGCCAATTTGCATTGCCATTAAGGATACGTACTCAAGTCATTTATTTGCTTCAGTCTGTCTACGCGTATACTTTCTGGTTTTTCTTTCTTTGTCCATGATGACACTAATGTTCTAATTGGTTTACCATCATAAAATGAGACGATTTGTATTTTACCTGTGGTTATCTGCTTAATCGTATTAAATTTCAATTTAGGATCATTCCCTTTAACAGAATCGCAATCTTGAAGTCCGCACAAAACAACGCTATGCTAATGCAATTTGCATTTTGCACAGTAAAACGTAATGTACGGAGCGAATAATCAAATCGTCTCGATGATCAAACCATCGGTTCCTCTAGCGGATATCAAAAAGTAGCAGACAACTCAAGAGAAAAAATAGGGAAAAATGTTAAACCTCAGTAAAATACTTAACGTGTGTTGCAATCGCATTTTTCACAGCAATCGTATATGTAAGAGAAACAAATATTTGCTTGAGCTCATGCAGTTTACGTCTTGTTTACACGCGCACTTGAAATTTTCATTTACATTTTTTTAAATTTCCCTTTGCATTTTTGCTTCCTATCCAATAACGTGACGATTACGACCACAACATTTTGTTTGGAAAATTCCTCTCGCTTCTATTTATTATTGTATATAAGACATCAAAAGCGGCCTTGATTTTTTATTCAGCCTTATCAGCTAATTTGCAACGGACTAAAACTAAAACAACAGACGCGTTATCATTATTATGTATATTAACTTTATCCTAGTAATGAACTATTGTGCTTTGGGATTTATACACTTTTGCATAGTTTCGAAAGAGCATTTTTCCATCCCGCTTAAGATCATTTTATTTATTTAATTTAGCATAAGCTTATTAGTTACAAACTGAACTAATAACAAAACAATGAAAACAAAAAGAAAAACAAAAAGATATAATGTCACCGGTATCCTGATAAGATCAGAGAGGAATAATGACAATATATTATAACACTATATACATATACATATGCGAATAAATATTTAATTATTAATAATTAATTAATATTTCATTATCAATTAATTACTAATTAATAGCTAAGTTCGGCCAGCTATCACTCCCAGTGATGCATTTAATGGGATAGTAGGGCAATCAGAACTATGATCCGATAAATCGTTAAATAATTGACAGAGTTCCCCCAAATTGAATGTGCACAGTATTCGTAATCTTATAGATACATATATATATTCTGTATAACATTTGTAATTACGTGTGTCACCTACCATTCAGATACTCATGTTATAATGAATTGTGAATTATTAAGTGCCTGCCAGTTACTGGCAAAAAATGCGAGGGCATCAACACTATAAACGGCAAAGTATACCCTTGATTTTAAGGATCGCATCCGAATCCTGATCAAACCATGGATATGGCGCATTACATAATTTGAAAAGAACACGTAGAGATGGCTGTAACTTATAATTTGTGCGGCATTGAGAAAACTTAATTGAGTAGTAGTTTCTAGCGCGTCTGGTAGGGACGTGAAGATCCATGGAACAAAGAATGCATCAACGACTTCTTTTTGCCAGGAAAATCGCTGTCCACACAATGCATTCTTAACGTTCGTTTACCAAATGGATTCGTTTACCAAGCGAATGACCGAGTAATTCGATACTTCACCTGTTTAAATAGCCGGTAGTTAGAAGAAATGTTTAGGGGCGCGCATTGTCATGTTGAAGAATGATCCGGCGACTTTTGTTCATTTTTCTTATGCCACCACACACTACTGGCAAACAGAAAATTGTGTATCGTTCAGAATTTAACGTTTAACCTTTTTTTTTTAAGACTCTTGCTAAATGACCAGTTTTTTCAAAAAAAACAGGAAATTATTTGTCTCAAAGTACTACAAACTCGAACATCGTCTCGAAACAACTATAGAGTAGATTGCAGTTTACTTACGCACCTCTTGCATACGTCTGTTTGAAATATCGGCACTGCATTTCTTATGTATTTGCAACATATTTTCGTCAAATTATGTGGGATTCAACGAGAAGACACATTTTGTGCGGTTAAATAAACATTCAATATTTTATAGGTTTAAAAATGCCTAGGGTTGCCCCAATCTGTTGTAGCGTCGTTAGGGCTTAGCTTCGTTGTTGAACGAAAAACGCAGACCTTACCCTTATAACTTCCATTGCAAGATTCCCGTCCTTTTTGCATTAATAGTATGCTAATCAACACCGTACATGTACACACTTAACAAGTCGATTGTAGGAACATCTTATGTCTCTACCTTGATAATAAATATGACCGTTGAAGAATGGTACAGCTCAGGCCGGAAGTAATTCATTAATTGCACTTTTACTAAACTTAGAGCACGTCTACAGCTAACCATAAGTGTTTTTATTACTTATTCGAATAAATGAACACGAAGCCATACGCATATGAATAGTTTATATACGAACTAAACGAATACTGTGAGATTCGTAAGCAAATGCTTGAATATGTAAATTTATATAAATGTTTGATTACTTTTGTATGCATGATTGCTTTACTTAGCACTAAGGCATGGAATATGAAAATTCCCAGGAAACAGATTAAGAAATACTTAAGAGCCGTACAACTTAGTACAACGGAGTGCGACAAGAAGCAATTGTTAGCTTGGCGGCAAATGTCGGCACTTGTCATTTCAAAATCAAATGATCGAGTTACTCGACTTAAAGAGCAGTTTCACTTTGAAGAAAGGTTTTGTGACAAAAACCACGTTTATTAAATTGTCAGCAGAAGGCGATAATCGTCTTATCAACGCATTTCGTCTCTGTACACATATAGTATATTATTATCTTGCTATCAAACGTTAGCAGCAACTATTAGCTAACTTTTCTTGAAATACGTTCAGCGAACCGGAAAAGTTCGACATGTATTTGAAAACTCAATCCAGCTTCTTAGGTGTTAAACATTTTCATGTAAAAGCTCCACTTAGCCCATTCACATTTGTTCAGTAATCATAATAAAATGGTAAATATTTTACATTACGACGACACAGACTAATTTTAGTAGTAATAGCACCAACAACTATTATTATGTAATATTTTATTGTTTATTGTTGTGGAAAATTTATTGGATGTAGAAGCAACAAAACAGTAACTTATTCACTTTTGTGTTAAATCTAAAAACACTGAATAAATAGGAACTACGCCCAATAGGAACATACATTACATAGTAGGTGTCAGTAGGCAAATTTTAAATTTTGTTATACCAGGCGTATGATTGTGCTATTTTATGTTCTTTACTAAGGCGAATGAGTAGATTTGTACAAAAGAGTTATGCAAATGAGATTTCATTGCCGTTAAACATGTCAAAACGTATATAGTATAGTGTGGCACGGTACACTATTAAATACCCTACATCAGCTCGCTTAGTACAAAAATTCAAATAATGATTTTTTAAAATAAGGCGTTATATATGAGAAGTGGTCGAAAAGGTTGTCTTTAATAGCAAGTCCATGTACCAAAGTTCGCTAATATATCGCAGAAGGTACGACCTGTAGATTGAAGACAAGAATACAAGGGGAGCGGACAAGGTTAGGTCCAGCATTAAACAAAAGCCACGATTAAATACTCTACATCACCCTACAGTAATTCGTATAATGTGTTTTCACAACATGGCGTTATATGGGAAGTGATCGAAAAACTGGTCCGATCTGAATCATTTTCAATAGCACTCATCCTTGGATGAAAACACCCGTATCTACCAAATTCATCATCAAATTGGCTTTGTACTTGTGGCCTGTAGGTTGAACCCAAGAAAACAAGATGGCCAGACGGATAGACAAGCTTAGATTGATTTAGATATAATAAATGATGCGTCTATATCAAATCGTTTTGGATGTTGCGAAGGTCCGCACAAACTTAATATACCTTTGCACCACGAGTAGCGCAGGGTATAAAAACCTGAGTCTTCCGCGTATTCATAAACACTACTAAAATAATATTACGTTTAGATTATATTTTTAATCAATACACATTTTATGAATAGATTACAAACCAATTCTGTACGGTTAAGCCCCGATATCTTTTGTGTTAAATGAATTTTTTTCTTTACTTTTACAACTCAAATTTTTCGATTATTAACGCATAAGCGGCAGAACAACCAGTACTACTCATCACGTTGGATTGATCGGTTAAATTAAAAACTGTTATCGTTAACAATACTTGTGATTTTTCCCTTCTCCAGTAATCATTGCAAAATAAGAATATTACCCCTATTGTCGGATTTGCAACATAAGATACAATGAACGTTACACAAAGTTCTACAGAGAATCGTATGCGAGAAACAATAATATGCGAAATGTATGAACAACTTATAGAAGCCAGATGAGTGAAGTTTAATTTGCCTTATTCTGGTCAATTTCGGAAACAACATTAACAACAACAACAAAAACAAGAAGGCCATTAAATGAACATCTAGTCATGATTTTTACTTTTGACAATTTGTAAAGAAAATGCTTTGCATTTGCTAGAACTAGCGCGTGAGTCAATTTGACTCTTTTCAACTTTTGAGTTTCATAAAAGTGATTGTTCGGCATTCTAGCGCACAGTAGCATGTTCGTTCCATGCAATTACAAAAAAAAAAAATGGGTAATAATTTTGAATTACAATTTTAACATTATTTGCGGACCTATTCGCGAACGATCAGAGTGAATGTACTGCTAGCAGGTCTTGCGAAATATCTAGACGAGATGTAAAGTTGTAAACGAAAATATAAAATAATTCCAGCCTTTTTCGACGTTTTTCCAATATATAATCTATTGTGGGCGGTTATGTGGACAGAATACAATCACTTTTCAACCTTGGGATTTTAATCGATGAAGGAATTGAAGCTTCTTATTTCCAATTTTGCGACAGTGACAATTCGACAAAAATTATGGTCCGAATTGACACATTTAGGTACATAAAGGCATACGCAAAAATATCGGTAGTTCTAGTGTTAATTATATAAAGGTTTTAACTATGGTACCTGATTCCAGTTAAAAAAAAAAAAAAGAGAGACAGATAAAGAGATGGAAAGACAGATAGAGCGACGAAATAAGATTCACGAGGAAGAAATATACAGTTCTATGGGAGTGCAACTATGGTAACCTTAGTTTTGTTCTGGCGTTACATGCTCTTATGTTATTATTTACTATTATGATAAACATGCATTAATTGTTAATTATTGTAGATACAACACATGCACATCTTTCCACTTTACGTAAAGAATGTATTCATGAATGCAAAAATTTATGTTTAGCCTTTACTTGGTTTTAGGTTTAAGCAAAGAAATGCGGCAAAAGAGTGTTATTAGTATGTAGGTTAAGGGAAACTCTTTTGCAAGTGCTTTGTCAAATTTTCTAAGGATTTTTTCTAAGTTTTTTCTTGTAATTTAATAAATCCTTCGAACCAAAAGAGATGAATACGAATTGTAAGGCTAACTAACTAATGCAATCCAGTTAATTTTGTTACTCTTCTCGGTCCACATAATTATGGTGCAAAAGAGAGAATAAATAACAACCTTGTAGGACACACAAACACGTATGCATATGAATTCATGTTGTGTGCTACACTTGTTTAACTTTGATATGAAATTCACTTTATTTAATCCGTCAGTAAATATAAACTGTATTGTTCTCTATACATGCAAATGAATTTGCAGACATGTTTACAAATACTTACATATATATATATATATAAGGGAATTGTCCACAAACACATGCATATATTTACTTAAAACAACCAACCTTTTCATATACATATATATATATCTCTATATATATATATATATATATATAATACGATTGTAAATCACACACAGAACAAGATATTTTTTTTTTGTTTTGTAGTCAGTCTATTCGCCATGCCGTAGCTCACTTTTTCATCACTCTTTCCTCTTTAAAAGTCATAGGTGCTATTATTGCAGCTGAGTCATGAAAACTGTGTGGCTGCGTTCACTTTGATATCACTTGTATAATCTCTGATTATCTCATGTGCGGGTGATGCTGTTGGTTGCTAGTTGCTATCGGTAACGTTGTTACATGGGTATTAATATAACAGCAGAATAACCAAAAAAAAAAAAAAAACAAAAAATGATAACAACAAGAACAATAACAATATTACCATTGTTCTGTCAATAGTAAGATCAACAATAACTGACTGTGTATACCATGTTGACATGTCTTAATGAACATACAATACAAAAGCAATACATATTACTAACATCAAAAACAATGATAATAACAACAAAAACAACAACAACAACGACTACATAAATGCTACAGGGCTTTATTAAATGGTGCATCCAATTTACCGCAAAATTAAATTATCCATTAAAAATCATTGTTATTATTACTGAGGATGAGTATGAGCGACATGAAATTCAGCCATTGATTAATCGAAGAGTACAATTTTCATCACAGGACGCAAGTAATGGTGACAAACCAGCTCTAAGTAAAAACACCAGACAATTTACTTTCCTGTCTGTATAAAATTAAATAATTTTCCGAAACTGGAAGATGTCTTCCTCAGTATTCGGTCTAAATAGTGCGTGTAATTTTTCCAACATTGGCTCTGGGTGATAGTTTTATCGCACAATCCGACAGCATCTCATAGATTATTATACGAATTAAAAAACGAAATGTTTTGATGAAAAAATAGCAGACATATATGACTTATCCATAAATTGTTTAGCTTTAGAGCTAATATCTACCGATGAGAAAGCTTTTAAATCAAAAGGTCCTGCAAATTATTGCATCTATCCATAATTCCATAGCGAACTCGAATATTTCATAAAATATGCTCCAGCTTTATAATTGCAAACGACTCAAAACATTGGCTGCTAGTTGATTACTTACGGTCTTCGTAGTTATTAAAAGCAGACCGACAGCGTATATCATTCCAGACAGCATCGCAAATTTTCTACGCACACTTTTGCTTAGTACACTCTTTTCGTCCATGAGAGTTATATGCGCCACATGCTTGCCCTATTCGGAAATAAAAGAGCAGAAACAGTCGAAAGTTTTTTGCTTCAACGTCCCAAATATTGTCGTTTTAAAAGTGACGCCTACAGACTACCTACAATCTTTATGCGTCAGCGTAATCGGGCGGGTTGATGCGTATATAGTACAGTTTTGAAGTTTTGAATGAATCAACATTTTTGTTAAAAGAAACGTAAAAAAAAATGCGTACTTACGGCTCCAACACGGCGAAGCAATTGCTAATGAACACCAGCCATAATCACTTGTGCGACTGTGCCGATCCTTACAACAGAGACGAGTGCGATATACAGAAGGGCATTAAAGGTTGAGCTTTCAGTATGATAAGGCTCAGGCCCCTCTTGCAAAATCTACCCAGGAAACCTTACCAGCACTGAACTGGCATGTAGTGTACTTTAGTCGCCAGATAATCCTTCTTCTGATTAACATCTATTTCAACAGATAACTTATTATCTAACTGAGTGGCTCCGCGATTTTTATAACGGTAACATAAGAGCGAATGCTTTCATGGATAACCTTGAAAGGACGGCTGCCCATCAGTAATTGTAAGCGAGATTCAAAAGAATTAAAAATTTCTCAAATTTACGAGGCTTCAAGTCTTTAATTCATGAACGAACAAAAGTTAATATCAAGCGGAGTGAAACTCGCCGTTTACACCTTATATTCTGTCTTACTGTGGATTTAAAATTTTTTTTTTTTTGTGGTCACTAAAGACACCAGTCGGAGAAACCTCACATTGCGATAAATTATGTCTTTACAAGAGAAAAATGGGGTCGTTTTTCTCATAGGAGGGTAGACCAACTGTTTGAAAAAGTCCCATATCCATAGGCACCAAAACAAACATCCGTAGCAATCTTCAAATGCATATGTGGTCATGTGAAGCGAAATATATTTTCAGTTAAATCATTCACTAACCATTTTTACACGTTGGATTTGCACTTACGTGTATTCTGTGGTTAGAATATACAAAAACTGTTATTTTCAATATGATATATAGAAAAACCCATACAAGCGTTCTTTTCATATTTCGCGCATGCATCGAAAAGGATGAAGAGGATGTTCACTAACTTTCCTTTCTGTACCTATTGCTATACGTATATTAGATTTGATTTTATATGAAAATAGGGTTTAGAGAGCGAGGAATAGGAACGAGTTGTTCAACTAGATCTCTGTCTGTTCGTCATTTTTTATACGCTATTGATAATAGCGTATCTTCTACAAATCACAATTTCTCCTCCTTATTGTATGCTGACTTTTCGTTAACGTTGTAAGGGTTTAAGGTCTTTCTATTTGGGAAGCAATGCCTGAACGGGAAGGTATAAAAGAAAACCGCAAAAAAAAACTTTATGAATTAATATTAGAACATAGCGAAAAGTCAAAGGAGGAAAAAAACCATTTTTCAACTCAATGTTTCTCTGTGTCTGAGAAAATTTCACTTGAAATCAATTAAGGTCTGCATGTTCAAGCCTTTACTTCAAAAGGTTTTAATATGGAGTTTTCTTTATAGGGTACATTTCTTTATAACATCCTCACTGAGAGAACTTTCATTTATAGGAAAATGCTTGCCTATCACCAGGTGCCTAAACGAATTCGTTTCTACAACCAATCTTTTGAAATGAGTTGATTTCAAGGGATTTATCGCTATTGTTATTACAAGTGCACATACAATTATGGCTCTTAATCTCAATACAAAAGAAAAACAAGGGAAAACGCAAATAGAAGCATTTTAGTCGAGTGAAACCGACCAATAGATACCTTACACCACCTCAGCTAATATTATCCCAAATTACCAAAATTATAACTCGTTTCCAGGCCAAAGGAAAATTTTTATAAGAAACTTTATAAGGGGTCGAACGAGGTTCAAATTTGTTACTGTAGGAATAGTTACACAGAAGGTGATTCAAAAAATTGGCCCATCCGACCCAAAAGTTTTGATCGAATCGATTTAAAATTCCGCATTGCAATTACTTAGCAGTTTTGCTCAAGAAATTTTGAAATCTGGAAACTTTTGCACTGTAAGGAATATTATGGGAAGCGGTCATAAAAATGGTCCAAACTCTTTTTAAAAAGGTTCATCTTTTGTCCAAAACATGGTAGTGTCACAAATTTCTTCATAATATCCCAGAAATAACGACCTGCAGGTTGAATACACTATGTATGGAGAGTCATCAGGTAAACAGAAAGACAGACAAGCTGAAATTGTTTCAAAAAAAATCATGATTAACAGTATGAAAATATGTGGACCTATCAAAAGTGGCTCCGAGTGTTACATACACCCGTACAAACTTAATATGCCCCGTACCACAAGTGCTGCAGGGTATAAGAAAGAAACGAAAAAAAGAACAAAAAAGCTTTTTGGGGGCTTTATTTTGTGAAGTGATTTCTTAGTGAAAATCTAAAGAGAAAGTAAAATACGTATTTAAAAAAAAAAAGATTATTAAAATCTCATAAAGAAGTATTTAAAGAAAAAATATGTTTTTAGAGTTTAGAGTCAAGATTTTCCTTCGGATTGTTGTGCAATGACGGACGCGATTATCAATGATCAACTCCTTTGTGGGGACAAGGCAGGGACTCCTAAGAGTTAATCAAGGCGTGTTTGAACAGCATTACCATATGGCAACTTTACGGAAACTTCTGATATCAATGAGGATTAACCCCCACCTTTGATAAGGAAATAAACACCGACGAAGCAATGAAAGTCCATGATATGCTTACTGCCTTCTATTTTAAACACAATGTTGAGGTCTCTTGGTATTTAGTTTTCCATAGCACTGCGAAAATTCTCGATTTTTCAAAAATCCGGATTTCAAAAAACTTCACGTATTTGATTTGTAATGTTTATGTGAACACCCTACGATTACGTTGCTTCAACGCAACGCAAGCTGTATGTCCTAGTTGTCTAGCATCGCACAACTGCAAGCGCGAGCGAGGCAAGGCATCAAGAGTGTGTTTGATTAGGATTTTGAATTTACTTATATGTATATATCGGGTCTAAAATTACGCACTTTCTTGTCGTTTTTTCTATTATTTCGCAACGCAAGAAGTGTAAAACCTGCGATCCTGATTCGTATAGGGGAGGCTCTAGCATAAAATCTTCGAGGAAAGAGAATGACGGGCAACATTTAGATACCATAGGCCAATTTTATGGTCCTGCTGCAGATTATGGAAAAAGGAATAAAAAATTCACTCATATATTCTAAAACTTTGAACGCGCCTTTCTCGAGACACAAGTTTTCGAAACGGCCTGTAACGTTACTTGTACAATTTTCATTCTTTTCAATCGAATTTTAGAAACTGTATCTGGAGAAAGACATAGGATATTTTCGAGAAATTAACTTAAACTATTTTTGTACCCCACACCACGTTTACGCAATGTCCAGAAGGACGTGAGATTGGCCCATCTTTTATTACACCGATGGATTGATAACCACTTTCGGAAATAAAGTGAAAGCTTGTCTGTCCGTCCAGTACTCTTGTGTTCACCTTACAGATCGCAAATTTTGAGATATTTTGGTGAAAGTTGGTACCCTGACGTGTTCTACCCGAGGATCAACGCTATTGACAATGGTTCGGATCGGAATATTTGCTCAACCACTCCTCCATAATGCCCCATCTTAAAAAGTTGATTAACTGTAGTAAACCCAGCGGTGTGGAATATCTGATGATGGATCGTGTCCAAGCACAATATGTAAATGTTGTTTTTATGGAAAATTTAACTTTTTCATTCAGTCGCTCTCCAATCGCATAAAAGTCAATATTTCGAGCAAATCCCACTATCTCTACCGATAGACCTGTAAATTGGATTTTTTTATTAAATCAAGCTTACACTAGGTACAGTCCTTCAACTAAACAAGCCCCGTGAGAATTGCTCCCGTGTTTCTATGTCTTAGTATCTTCCAAAAATTAAATTTGTTTCAATATTTATGTACATGTTATGTTATGTTTCCGATTAGTGTTACTTTGTGACCTTAGTTTCCTTGCTAGAAAGGACTTCCCCTTAAGCTGTTACAGGTATTTCCTCCCTTAAAGGATGTGAAAAGCTGTGGGAAAACTCAATTTCTCTTCATTCAAAGTATTTCGAAAAACTTCTCATTTTACTTCCTAAAGAGATTTCGCCAAATCTTCTGAGCATTTTAAGCAGGTCTTTACCTATAAATGAATATCAGCCGATCAATTCCCGATTTTTTCTTTTAGAAACTATACTGCATCATAAGATTATTTTAATAGATACCACGAAGATTCTTCTTTCGACATTTCATATGTGCAGTTCATCATCTATCTACTTCCTCGAGTAGGAAATGGAGTTGATTTTTAAAAATAGGTTTATGGTTAGAAAAACTTTTAGGAAGAGAATGCAAGGAGAGTGTTTTTAGCAGCCGAACGAAGCACAAGAAGAACACTACACTCTATCTTTAATTATTAAATTTTATTTGTATAAAATTATTAATTTTTTGTCCATCAATAGTAATAGTGTTAATATGATAATAATTTTCTAAATTCAAATAATTTTATTTTTAGAATCATTTTTGACTGTAAGCCTTTGATTGGTGGAACTTTAATTACATTTTCGGTGAGATCCTGCACGCGTTATTAAATTGCAATGCTGCAATCTTAATTGATAGGCCAGTAAAGTTTTCATGGCTTGAAATTGTTTAATAAATTTTTGCGGCCGCTGTTGTGGAATTGGCTGACGCCGTAGTGTCGTGTCTGGAGGAATTGATTTGTAATTTTATGGTTTTAATTAATTTCACATAACTGCATTGAACGTAGCCAACTTTAATTGTTATAGGATTGTGTGACAGTAAAGTGCGCTTACATGGATGCAAATAACCCATGCGATATGTTGTCGATTACTTAGGTCAACTTACTCTACATATGCATGTATTTATTTAATTCGATTTCATATATTCAATATTCAATTCTTTATCAATTCTTACATTGTTTGCTAGCTTTAAATCAACATATTTAATTGTAGAAAATGCACACTACAGTGGGTAACGTCGTAGCAAAAAAAAAAAAAAAAATTCATTTGAATCAATACCGCTTGCGCTTTCAGGGCGAACACTCAAGACTTGGTTGCATGAAATCGTTTAAATGCATACATAATAGAATACAACATTTTTGAAAAGCAAAAATTCTGTCAAGTTAGAGGAAATTAAACGACGACACGACATGTGCGAACATGTTGTTTAAAATACAAACCTCAAGCACTTTTAGTGTTTCTCTTATCAATAACAATAATAGCGGCAACTTGACCGCTTGCTCCTTCATTCCCACTATTTGTAAGAACAAGACTACCGTTAACCTGTTACGCTGCATATGCAAGCAAAAAAAGGAACCAAAAAGTAGGTACGTAGCGAATATAATATAACTTTACGTTAACGAATACCAACTTTTTCCTTTGGCAAATGCTTCAAGAAATTTTAATGGAAATATTCTATGAAGAAATATGAAGCAATTTTTTAATCACATATTTTTGGATTTTATCAAGCAAAACATTATAAAATTCTGTTTTTAAGGGAATATCCACTAAGGTATAAATATATGTTACTATGTAAGAGAAAAGCCGACCAATAAGTATGTACGTAGCAAATACAATTTGGTTTGTCTTCATCGTTGATATCGCATCGAAGAATTCTACAGTTTATGTTTACCAATTGCTTCAACAAACTTCAGTGGAACAACCCGACGAAGGCATATGAAGAAAATCAAGACATTCTGGAACATTTTCGAAGATAATTTCGGGAAGTCTTGCGAAGTAAATTAGCAAAGCGTCAAACACGGCGATGACATTATGCGTTCTGCGTGGCTCACGTACTGTCTAAGTACAATTGATTGATGTTTGTGAAAATGTAAATGCTTGTGATTTATGTGTGCTTTCTTTACGAAAAACAAACAAAATCACGCCGTTCGCATTTCAAATGCAATATGATGTTGGAGTAGTCTGTTTTTCAAAAAAATTGTTCGCTTTACAAATTCCTATGGCTACCAGCCAGCTAAAAATCTGTCCTGCTTATATCCACAGGTTCCACAAACTGCTTATATCCACACCTTGCACGCATTATGATCGAAATTGGGTCTACAAACTGCTTATATCCATCCGAATAAATTCTATAAACTCGTTATATCCACACGAATACGTATTCTCGAAATATACAAAAACAACTATTGAGAGAACTAGAAGAAATGAAATATGTAGCATATGTGAAGGCTTTTTGCTTCAGCTAGCTGATAGCGACCAACCACGCACAACGCATAAGCAATTGTTGCCTTTAGCGCTTAATATGACGGTATTCAATGACTCGTATGTGATACGGAAAATTGGATAGAATATGTTAAACATGCAAATAAAATTAATAAATGTATAAATAATAAGTTTATATATAATGAGTTTCTATATGGGGCGCGTAAAGTTATTTTTGTTTACTTTATAAAAATGTTTCTAGCGGCATGCAGTAGTGAATGGCGAAAACTTACACATTTTATTGCCGACGAGGTAGAGCAGAGATAAGGTTTGTGTCTATACTAGTGTTAGATGCTACTTTCATGTCATACACGTTATCAAAACCTTTGGTTTCAACCGTTTTGGATCCTTGTTTTCATTTTATTGAAACTATCAATTGCTTCATCCATTGCATTTCATCATAAATAACTTAATTATCCTGAACATGAAGCGTGAATTCATGTCTGGCAAAAACAATATATACTATAAGATGGAAAATTCCGTTGCCATGCTCTACTTCATTATTTGAAATGTTCTATGAAAGAGATTGAAAGAGTGAAAATACAGAAAAGAATGCAATTGCAAATTTTGGTCAATATGTATATGTAAGACTATGAACATACACTACTGTGTCCAACAAATAAGACCAATTCCATTTTATCTTTTTAAAAGCTTTCAAATCTATTTCGTCGCCTTCAAGGTAACCCATCTCAGAGGTTGTACACTTATGCGATTCTTTCAATCCTCGAAACTGCTTTTACATTTGATTTCCGGAATGGCCCTCAAAGTTTTCTGCGAATCAGCTTGTATCTCTTCGGTCGAGTCAAGACGGAGCGATCTTTTGACCTTAGGAAATAGCCCGAAGTCACATGCGGTTAAATCAGGTAAATATGGTGGTCGTGGAACGAAATGGTCGCGAAGAACCAATGCTGGAATTGAGTGTTTTTGATACCAATCGAGATTTGACGCGTTTCAGGTCAAAAATATCTTTTAAAATGTTGTTGACTAATACGTTTGAAAGGCCAAGAGCCTCAGCAAGGTCATCAACCAGTTGTTAATTGACCCTTTTCGAGCACCGAAATATATATACGTATGTACATACGTGCGTTTATATTGTATATACACATGTATATATACATGTATGTAACAATTTTCAGCTTCCGATTTTAAAAATAAAAATTTTTACGACAGATGACCCAGAAACCCACGTTAATGTTAACGTTACGTTATATTGAAAATCTACTAAATTGTTATTGTTTTTTCTTATGTACATGTACATTACATTTTTACAAATTTCTGTCAACAGAAAGTCTGCTGTAACGTAAAAATTTACAAACCTATTTAAAGTAAATTTACGCGCATGTATAGTATTTTATATTAAATCGTCTCCAACAAAAGTTGAAATGCAATCAATATTTTAATGTCTCAAGTTTGAGAAATATTTAAATTTTTGCATTAAATTTTCTGCAAGTAAAATGGAAAGAATTTTTTCTTTCTTCTTCAACACAATTGTTGAGGTAAAGCATTTAAGTTAATTTGTAATGGAATGCAGGATTTTTAAAAACCGGACATGGAATTAGACACTACACTGCTATATATATAGACATATATAGATAAGAGCATACAAAAAAGAAATAAATTTTTTCCCGTATAAACATTCTCTCTCAGAATTTGTAAAAATCAAACGTAGAGTAAGTTTAGTTTACTTGAAACTGGTTTAGGTCCATTTAATTTTTTATACAGATATTTAAAGCTCTGCATTTGAATATTGATATATAGACAATATAACTTTGAAAAGTAGAAAAAAAAAACATTAGGGAAAATCAATGCACTTTCACGAATTTGAATTAGAATACAAAGTTGGGCTGCAATCAATCCTTAAGCTTCAACACTACTGCAACAAGCTAAAGAAAAACCTAATTTTTTCTATCTGCATAAATGTAAAGTTTTGTTAAAAAAAAAAAAAAAACATTTTTATGAAAAATATTAAACCTGCTTGCGAGGTATGTTTGGTTAGTGAAGTACTCCACAGCACACAGTGCTCCATAGCACGGCACTATGCGGCCAATTTGAATTTTAAAAAAAGTCGCATAGCTAGACAAGCACTGGAAAAGATTTCAAAAGTAACGATTTTTATGCGATAAGTAAATATTTGTAAGAAAACATCAAGTTAAAGCATTAAGCCAATAAAACAAAATTTATGTAATGAAAAAATTTAAAGTTTGCTCGCTCTTAAGATACAAGCGGATAGTATAAGTTTTGTTGTGTTTTGAGAAACACTACTTATATAATTAGAATTTAATATCAGAGGTTAGAAAGATTCAAATATTTTATTGCTTTTGTAGCTTACCAGTCGACGGCAGCATTTCTGAACTTTCTGATTGCAGCCATTGCATCCACTCACTTGACGTTGTTTTATTATCACTTTTAATATCAACAAATGTTCTTGATGTGTGCGGGTCGTTAAAAAACTCTTAAGGAATTTTTTTTATTTCATTTTAGACTTTCTTAAGATTACTTTGCGCTGATAACCATCTTTACGCTTTGAAGCTTTATTTCGAATTTATGTAATGCCAAAAAACTCTGTATATCAAAGCCTCCTTCGTTGTTCCATTCGAGTCATTTGCTAGTGCTTATACAAGTATCAAGGGAGTCCTCCAAATTGTTATTATCAATTTTCTACATTTTAAAGCATTCGTTAACTCTTCCTTGATGAGCTGTTATTATTATCCCAGCGACGCTCTTCTTTACGTATAATTTTATATACAATGGTTATAATAGTTACCGTAGTTACGGTATGATATGCGATATTACACAATATAAACTACGGTTTATATGAATAAAAACACAAACAAATGTTGTTGAAAGAGTTTACTATAAAATGAAAAGCATACATCAACGGCACTTATCCCATTCCCATAAAGGTATTGTTGCTACGATCGTTTAGCAGTATTACGGCTTGGCAACCATGGTTATCATCTGTTTTAGCAAGAGCAGAGTGATTGTTTAGTCTTGCAGAAATGCGAGAGAAAAAAAGAAGAGATAAGGAGATTATTAAATTTATTTCTGATTGTTTGCGTGTTGCTACATATTTATGTGTATATTAACAGGCAATTTATGCATAAGCACACAGTTGCTTAACATTTATTAATAAATGGAATAAGTGGACTTTGAATGGGGACCGTTTGCTAAAGTGAAAAATAAATTTTAATAAGAGTTAAAATAATGCCTGGACAGCTGGCAAAAAACCAATTAACCATTTTATTAAAGGGCAAATTAGCTGCAGCTTATCCCAACGTTGTCAAACTAAGATGTCTGGCTACACAAAGTTCGGGGTATTCGGACAACTATCAGTATATGCAATGTTCCAAAGTGCCGACTATGCATTTTCAGAAATCTTTGCCTCGCTTGCCAATACCAGAAGTTGAAAAAACTTGCGAACGTTTTCTGAAGGCTACGCAACCTTTATTATCACCTGCACAATATGCAGACACAGAAAAGATTGTGCAAAGTTTTAAGCAACAACAAGCGCCGGAGCTGAATAGTTTATTAAAAGCAAAAGATGAGGCCAATAAACATACCTCATATATATCCGAACCATGGTAAGAATTGTGTTTATCAATATATTGATAAAATCTTCTGGATTTAAACGATCACTGGACGATTACTGTCGCTCAGAAGTACTCCCTAGAGGCACTATAGTATTAACATAGCAGCAACAATTTTTAAATAGACTGCTCTTTCTGTCCTTCCGTTGTTGGAATTTCCAACGCCTTAACTTTCAAAGGTAAGGAAAAGTTTAAAAAAGTACCAAAACAATTTGGACAATAATTTGCAAAACGCAAGATCACCTAATTCGACAGCACGAGTATCACAGTTGCATATAATGGAGTATTAATGTATGTAATCTACAAATACTAATTCGACAGCATTAATGTATGTAATATACAAATACTAAGTTTATAATGGAAGTGTTTGAAAGTAGCAGCAACAACTTACTGATACTATTTCATGCAATAGGAGACAGTGTTTTTCATTAACCTTCAGTGACAGGTACCCGAGATTATCGCAAGACAAATATATCATGTATCGATATTTCATAACTTAACATAAGTCAACTCGCTTTGTTCTATCTCATCGAATCACTTCGTGGCTTGATGTCTGATTGGTGAGTGATGTTACTTCGTTCACCACCGTATCATACCTTAATCTTTGATAGCTCTCGCATCAAATGCAAAAATGTCACTCCGCGCTTAGAGTAAAGGGACTTCAATTTGCACATTTAGTTATTGTAATCTATAGGCGAATTGAAGTTGTGGAGTAGTTAGTTAGGTCTCCTGTATCTGCTATGCATTATTATATTATTGCTTATGAAATTGTAGTAATAATCTTTACTTAAATGATAATCTTGGAATTCACTTGATCCTTATACTTGCTTATTGTGTACTCTATCACCTATTGTCTACAATACACTTAAATTGACCCTTCGAGGGCTTATGTAGGGAATC
The DNA here is from genome assembly GCA_000688715.1 of Glossina pallidipes. Taxonomy (NCBI): domain Eukaryota; kingdom Metazoa; phylum Arthropoda; class Insecta; order Diptera; family Glossinidae; genus Glossina; species Glossina pallidipes. Next base: position 1,550,935 of record KK499795.1, read on the forward strand.
TTTTATTGAATAAATACATAAATAAATATAGTTTCGTTGATGGTTTCGTTTAGGTTTGATATGTACTTGAAAGATCGAGTTCCTCTTCCTCTAAATTATAATCCTTTGATGGTCTTCAATTCTGATTCTCGTCCTGAATATCATCATCAGTTGATACGTGGTGCGAATTTGATTATAAGCTCTTTGCGTTATTGGCGTTCTTTACTTGATGGCCAATTAGAACCGGAGGTTTTCCATATGAATCCAAAGAAAAGTGATACAGAAAGTTATCGCCGATGGATGCGTTTAACACCACAATTTGTGGCTACTTACGTTTCGTATGCATTTAAAGCCTTCCCTTTAGATATGAGTCAGTACGAGCGTTTGTTTGGCACTTCACGCATACCAGAAGCGGATAAAGATCGTTTAGTACAGAATCCTAGCTCCAAGCATATCATGGTTATGAGACGTGGCAATATTTATGCGGTAGATGTGCTAGATTCGCAGGGGAATATTGAGTCACCGAAAGAAATTTTGGGGCGCCTAAATACGGTCGTAAAATTAGATGAATCCAAGAACTCAGCGGAGGTACCTTTGGGAATTTTAACAGCCGCAGATCGAAATGAATGGGCAGAGATCAGGAAGCATTTGATTAGCCATCAAGTGAACAATGATTTGTTAACAAACCAAGTTGATAATGCTTTATTTTGCGTATGTTTGGATACACCCGAAGATCCTGTTTATAGCGAGAATAATCCCACACCTTTATTAAAGCATTTCCTGGCTGGAAAAGCCACAAATAGGTAAAAATTGTATTTGATGTATATGTATATATACCTTCTTTTACATTCAGCTTTTCTTCAGATGGTTTGATAAATCCGTAAGCCTGCTTTTGGGCTGCGATGGCACTGCTGCAGTAAACTTTGAACATTCCTGGGGTGATGGCGTAGCCGTTTTGCGTTACTTCAATGAGATCTATAAAGAGACAGTCAGTAAACCCTTTCTGAGTACTCAAGATTTACAATCCTTGCCTCGAATAGACTCTAGTAAAGTGCGTCATCTTAGCTTTACAATCGACGACAAATTACGTGCTGGGGTTACCAACGTACAACGTAAACACAACGATAATGTTGAGTCTCTGAATACGAGTTTTCTACGTTATCCTCATCTCTCTAAAGAGAGCTGTAAACGGCATCGCCTTAGCCCAGACTCTATTATGCAACTCGCATTCCAGTTGGCTTTCAGGCAAGCGTTCAACAAATACGTAGGCACTTATGAATCTTGTAGCACTGCGGCCTTTAAACACGGGCGCACTGAAACCATGCGACCCTGTACCACTAAAACGAAAGAATTTTGTGAAACTCTATTAAATCCAAATAGTCAAAATGATTTTAAACGCTTGAGAATGCTAATAGATCAATGCTCCACCTACCACGGACAATTAACTAAAGAAGCTGCCATGGGCCAAGGGTTCGATCGTCATTTGTTCGCCTTGAGACATATGGCGCAAATCAATGACAGACCCTTACCTCAGTTGTATAATAGCGAAGCTTATAAACTTATTAATTACAATATTATAAGTACGTCCACGTTAGGTTCAGAAGCTTTATTATTAGGAGCATTTGGTCCGGTTGTCCGCGATGGTTTAGGTGTTGGGTGAGTGAAGTCATCATTATAATACAATAATTTTTGTTTTAAAATGACACTTTTGAAATCTCTTCCTAACAGTTACTCGATGAAAAGTGACATGTGCGGGGCCTTTGTCACTTCATATAAAGGTGGCTGCAACGCTCGAGAATTTACTAACAGCTTAGAAAAGGCTTTTGAGCACATATGCCAAATTATCGCTGAAAGTAAATAATTGCTGCAAAGATGATAGTCTGCATTTAAAATTATTTTTATGGTTTCTCGTAACGGATTCATTCATATACACAATATATTCAACAAATTTCTTGTAAGCCTATATTTTGAACCCATAGCACTTTAAAAGATTTTATTTTTAAAATTTTCTATTTTATAACTTTGTAAGTTAAAAAGTCAATACATTTTTCTTTCTATGTCAAACCTGAATACCTACAATCGAAAAATATACGATTTTGTAAATGAAAACGGTAAAGTTATGAAAAGAATGTCTTGAAAGTAAGTTTATAAAGCTTCCGTTTCGTATTTAAAAATTTAATTTTCAATTTTTCCACTTGCAAACTACTGTACCAAATATCATCATAAGTGCGTGTAACTTTCAGAAATTTGGGAATTGCTAACAAAAAGTAGAAGAAAGATAAATTGTCCGGCAAAGAAACCCTTATTTTAGGCCGCAAGTCCCACTAATACTGTGAGAGCAGATATGAAAATTAGTTTACAAAAGACATGCTTTCATCAAAAATGTAACCTTAACCAGGAGTGTTGTCGAGCCGGAACGCTCGGTAACGTCGTTCCGGTACTTCCTTTTTGGACAGGAACGGGTTCCGGAACTAAAAATGGTTTCTGATAATGAGAATTTATAATAAACATTAGAAAACGGGCGAAAATTGGGGGAAATCTCCCCCCGGTCGTCAAATTTTGGACATGAGACCGCACAGTCTTGTCTATATAATTACATATACGCGTTCCGGTAAAAAAAAAAATAAAAAAAATTAACGTTCCGGTAAAAAAAAAATTAGCACAACACCACTGGCCTTATCTAATAGCGATCTTTCATCTTCTAAACCTAATGTCGGATAAAAGGATGCAGTTTTTTTGGTTCTCATATTGAAAAGCTAAATACTCCTTTTCTTAATAATTTTTGCTGTGAGGGCTCAACTTTGATATTGATATTATTATATATTAATTTTTTGTTATTGGTTAAAATGCACCCACAAAAATTATCACTTCGACTAGTGGACCAGACAATTGCAATTTAGACAGACAATTAGAAAAACGGCGCTAAAACGCATCATTGGGATGTAACTTTCTTTCCGTCGTAGAGAAGCTGACTCTCCACGACAAAATCGTACAAATGCACTTCGATGAAGTATTTACTAATCGAATGACAGTCTACAACAGAGCGGACATTTATTTGGACATTTATTTTATTATTTGAAGGTCCAACTAATTTGGACGTGATGTATCGGAAATACCTTGCTTTCGTAGCAAGCAAACAAACAAAAAGTGTTATGGTAGTTTGATGGTTTCGATGGTTTGCTAGTGTTAAACAAGCTCGTACAGATACCAATGATGTTGAATGTAGTGGACGTGCGAATAAGGTGCTTCTAGTCGGAACTATTAAAGAGCATCGGTAAAAAAAATTCTTTTCTATAATCGAAAAAATAAACTGCAACCGATAGATGAGATCTGAAATATCTTTCGTCTTCCGAAAGAGATCACCTGAGTATAATAAGCACATGGTTGTGAGCTTTAGCCTAATGTTTTATTTGTTGATTTCTACCTTCTCTACCACTTTAATGGATATCTTTCGAAACTATATATGTATGTAAAATTTTTATAAAATTATTAAAATTTTTATAAAATTGTGTATGAAAGTTTTTATATATATAAAAAATGCATTGTATATAAGCATTCATTTTAAGCTGAACAAGGCGACCTTTAAAAAGACATGAGGCCGGAAGCAATGCAATAGCTTGCACAGCTTGCGCCAGGAAATTAAATGTTTCGTCATTTCACACAACATAGCGTAAAACTTACGATTCTGTCTTTGATAGATTTAGCAAAAGGAGGAGGAACATTTGACCTTGTAGGTAGTTTTTAATGTTCTGAAATCGCATATTCATAGAAAAGAAAAACAAAAAAATTATTGTAATAAACAAATACATGTCAAGACTTTAAGGCGTTTAAGACGTAACAACGTACGGAAGAACTTCCACAATTTTTAAACATATGAATTCTTTAAATCGTATACTTAATAACCTCCTCAACCATTATTATATTTTATTATATTATATTAACCTTTCCTACATATTCCGAAAAAATTGGTTAAAAAAACGCATATTTTAGGCTGTTCATGTGTTTGTGACCCCACAATGTAATTAAAATTTCGAGAGTAATGGGATTGATTTTATTTTATTTCTAAAGTCTATGCCTTCTTCTGCAGTAAGGCTTTGTGCACACAATTCGATTTAATTGCATTGCAGGGCATCTTTGATTTTGTTTTCTTAAGCAATATATCAAAATCACTTAAGAATTCAATATCTCGTGTTTCGCTTATAGAGGATTTAACCGCATAAAGCTAGAAATCTTTTAAGGCCATTGTTCTAAATGAATATAAATTTCAATTTAACTGATTGACACAAAGAACACAACAACAATCTATACATCACGATCTGCACATACACACATAGAACAATGATATACATGCATAACTGCTTGTACGTATTTGGAACTAATAATTTATCCTCTAATATCCCCCAAGAAAATCTATTTGATTGCTTTGTTTTTCTGCTTCTTAGACTTAGATTGCATTTATTTTCTTTCCCTTATTTACGGTTTCTTTTCTTCTTTTATTATGTAATATGTTAACTTTTAGTTTGTGCTTTATATGAAGTAAAATTTGTTAGATGGCAAAGTTGAACCTGACAGGGAAATTGGATGAGTATTTTGAAGAAATGCGACCATAAACCAACAGTATTGGGGAGAAGTCGAACATGGAATTATTACATTACATAAAATTTTATTACTCCTTCTAAACCAATTTTATTATATAAAAGTGTTCAGAAGGAAAGGCTACTGCCGGCCATTAGCGGCGAAAGGAATAAAAACATTATTCCCACTCGTTCTGCATTACGAAAATGTACTGTTACGTTTGTGGACATCAAATAATGGATGCCACGAAAACATAGCTTTATTACTTGCTTCTTTTTCCATTATATCCTACATCACTTGCTGTAACAAGCATATTAAGTTTGTGCGCAAGTATGCAGAACGCAGAGAGACTTGGGCTTGAGCCTTCTTTTATTATACCGATCTAGTCAGAATCACTTTCTAAATCGATTTGAACGCGTCTTTCCGTTTGTCTGTCCGTCTGTCGGTCCATCTTGTTTTCTTGTGTTCAAGTCGTAAACTAACACGTTTTTGGCGCGAGGACGACTCCTATTAAAAATGGTTCGGATTAGACCTCCTTATCAACCTTTTCCAAGCCTTATTGTGAAAAGCCGCTATGTGAATAACTGTATTCTTCTATTTTCTTCACAAACTTTTTACAAGACTTTGTGGGAGTTGGCAAATCATATAGTTTTCAATATATGCACACAAATAAGACAAAAAGCAAAAAACGATGAAAAAGAAGGCTATTTTTTATGCCCTACCCCACTTGTGGTACAAGGTTATATTAAGTTTGTGCGAATCTGTACCATACCCAAATGCAAAGACTTGAAATACTTTGACGAAATTTATACAACATTCAGAAAGACTTGAAGTGTACTCATCTTTTAGTATACCGATCAATCCGGAAGCACTGAACTAATATTAGCTTTTCTGTCCACCTGTCCGTCTTGTTTTCATTTAATTAAGTCTAGCAACTCTTGAGATACTTTCGCGACATTTGGTATGTTGACGTGTTTTGATCCAAGAACGAATGCTATTGAAAATGTTTTGGATCAGATCGCTATCCGAACTAATTCCCATATAACATAGACATTAGAAAGTCGTTACATCAACAATTGTAGGAAAGTGTACGGTATTTAATGGTGGTTCATTTGCTTATAACTGAATCTAACCTAATAAAAATGATGAAAAGTGCTGGTCTTTCTCAATATTTCCGAGAACTTGATCGACTTTTTGCAAGGATTGATGACCAGAGCGCAGGGCGTTTTCAATATTGAAATTCTTCCACCATAAATAGCATGATCTTTTCCATAACCTTACGATGTGTTATCGGTTTGATGAAAGGAGCGAATTGAAGGGATTTTTTTTTAATTTGGCTCATTTTCGAAGCTACCGAATTAACAATGCCATCAATATATTACATCAATCACCCATGTTTTGGTAGCTGAACCACAGTTATGCGACTATAAATGCACCAATGCGAAAAAACGCCCCAATGTCTTCTTTACCCAATATATCGCGGGGAGCGCCTGCCTAGAGATCCCTTATAAATGAAAACTATTAGAAAATAGTTGAAAGCACGTCCCACGTCCTATTTAAAAAAAAAAATTTTTTTTTCTTTGCTTGCTGTGATCCATTATTTGGTTATGGTCGAGTATGCTAAAATTTGATTAAATTATTTCCAAACACGCACTCATGTAATTACGTGAATGCATAAATTTTATTGAAAAGCATTTGGAAAAATGCAATTAATTTTTTGCATTTTTGATATTTATACTCAACAATGCTTCAAAAGCACTTCAATAGAAAAAGCTGTCTAAATAGCGTACAAAAAATATAGAATTTTTAAATATTTTCGCCCTCTGATTTGATTGTATATAGATATATATGTATAACGCGGCAGAAAAAAAATTTTTGAAACATTTTCTGCATTGATTTAAAAAAAATAGTTTAAGACTTTTAAGGCTCTTTTTTTTTTAGTTCATCAGTGTGTGGGAGTGCAACATTTGAAGTGAAGTGATATCGCCTGTTTTGTGCATTAGTCTAATAACGTGGCAATTGACTGAAAAATCTATTGGATGAAAAGTTTTAAGTTTGTTGAAACAGTTTGTCGCTAATAAAAAAACTGCATATATATATAGATACATATTGTATGTTACATAAAACCTTTTCTCTTTTCATTCTATGTGTGTTAGAAGTGTATATAAAGTATGTCTTTGTATCCGCATTTATCTTGGCTTCTATTTGAAATCGGAACACACATTATATTCTATTCAAGTTTCAAGTTTAGGATGATTATTAATATTTGCGTATATAAAGTCTTTAAGTACTAGCGTCTAAGGCTATCAGCGTCATGGAAAACTCTACGCAGTAGAGAGTTGAACCCACGATCATTGTCAGGTCTTTGTCAAGATCTTTTGCCTACTCGGTCATTCAGGTGGATAATTAATTAGATTGAAATTTAACCTACATATGGAAACAAAGTCATGTCACTTTTAGAATTCATGATGAGACGGCGTAAGTAGATCGAAGATCCTTACAGCGACTGCATGCGACTTTAGTTACCTCAAGTACGAGTTACTTGGGAAAAGTACGCTTCGATTATTTAGGCATCTAACCACAGGTTCCACGATGCGATTAAATCGATGCAAAGAAACTACTTGATCTTTATAATGCGTAGCTTAGGGTGGCAGCTTGATTGGATCCTTCCTTCATATGAACGTAGGCTAAAATCAAATGATTCTTCCACGTCAGAGAAAAGATATGAATCCTTGGATGTTTTATTTAAATTATGGGACTGGGTTGCTTGGTAATATTTCTTTTAGCGCACTTATACTCCTTATCCATCAGGTTATCGCAGTGCCTCACTAACTATAAACTTCGTAATGCATTTCGTTGAGCTCTGCCACATGCATAATGATAACTATCACTTACCACGCTTTCTTGCAACCTTGTTGACAGTTGCATGTTGCTGATTACAAAACTTGTTTGCTTTTCTACTAAACACTCTCATATGTTTCTGCTAATTAGGTACGGCTACGGTATGTCGTTACCCTTCTCCGCGCGCGCAAACGGTGAACAACGTTTATCTTAACTGATTCTATATAACTTTTACCTTATTATGATAAGCTGCGATAAGCGTTATGTATCTTTATGATTATAATCAGAATTATAATTTTTAGGTTCATACATTAGCTGGAACAATTATATTTCGAATAAGCAATCAAATAAATTGCCAAACTTCTCACTGAAATCATCAACACCAAGTGCATTAAATTTGTTTAAATAAAAAATTAAAATATTAGATGCTTGCATGTAGTTTGATCATTTTTTTCATCTCAAAAAAACATTTATCGTATAACACGGTTAATGCATTCCGGGTTGTATCGAAACAAGTACCAAGTACGGGCGACTATTTAAAGCTTAGAATATTCGCCTGGCACAGGTAGATAGGACAAAATCGAATTAAAGGCTTCGTGTGGTTGCCCACACATACCTGTCATATTTATGATTGATACACAAAGCGTAGGCCGTGCAGCTTCAGTGGCGGCTACGGAAATGTATATATTTAGGTATATTTCTTTTTTAACTTGATCTGTCCTCGCTAATATTGCTTGCTTTCGCGTTCTTCGTTTTGAGACGAAAAAAGAGCGAGACTTTTTTTCAATAGACTGTTGCTGTGGGGGAAATACAAAGTAGCTGCCACAGGGAGTACGCTGAAGTAGTGGCAGTCGAGAGCATGGAGCAGGCCTGGCCGGTTGTATCCGCCGACGCATATATATCTTGGGGAAGGATAATGTGCACTTCGCTAAGCGCTATTGTTTAGTAAATCCAACGGCAAGTGTGACTGCGGCCGCGTAAAGTAATGCTAATCTCTTCCTAGAGCAACTCCTTTTGGAGGCAATCTTGTCGTTGTGGTAGGGAGTTCTGACTGCTAAGTTAGGACATTCGGGGAGTATCGTGGCAGTTGCGGTTTTCAACCATTCCTAACAGTCGGTCTCCAGAGTCGGTTTATTGGCCATACACCTTAAATAAGTGTGGTATTCCAATTATAGTGATGCCCCTCTGCGTGGTGCTGGTTCACGAAAAAATAACCCATGCGTCAGCGGATATCGGGAGGTGAAGATTTCCATACAGGCACTCACGATGAACCACTAGAGACGTTTCCGTTTTCGCAATTAAAAAAAAATGGCATGAATTTTATGCACCGCAAATAGAAAAACCGAATTTTGGTCTACTCGGGCGACTTTACTCAACATCTAAAGTGGTAAATTGCATAATCATTCTTAGCACTAAAAGTGGTAAGAAATGCTCGAAAATTACTATTAACTTTTAAATCTGAGCTTTTGTGCTATAAAACCAACTTTTTGTACGATTTGCATGTTAAATGAAAAAAAAAAGTTATCCGCATATCTAAGTTGTAAGAATTAGCATAATTTTATCTCATTATGGTGAGTGTGTATGTACGCTGTATGTACGTGTGTATTTGTGTTCAGTAGCTTCACTTCATTACGATTACGATTGAATATAACACATTGTTGTAAATGATTTCTCGTGATTTCCCAAAGGTGTATTAGTTATACCATACAACGCTTATGGGACAAGGGAATATTAGGTTTGTGCGCCCAGACACTCAGGAAGGGAAGGAAAGGAAGGTAGACCCACATTTTATTATACCAATCGATTCAGAACGGCTGGCTTATTTGTGCCTCCCTCCTTCTTGTATTCCTGCAGGTCAGTACCTTTAAGATACTTTCATGAAATTTGTTACACCAACGCGCTTTTTCCCAAGTACGAAGAATTAGCTCAGGTCGGAGCATTTTTTCAAGCCCCTCCCGCCGTAGGGAAGAAGTCTTTATATTAATAACTGTGTTAGGCAAAGAGCTTTGGATTATTTGATTGGTCTAATTCCACAGAACACGTCTTATGGTCAAACATACCGCTTGCTTTCGTCGGCTCTGTCACTGACGATATTGACAAATTCAAAACTTTACTGACAGATATTGCATTTCTTAGAGGCCAGAAACGCAATCTAAGCATTGAGGAGCATTCGCCCTTGAGTATTTGCGAATGAACTTTAACTGGCTAATGAAGGTGAGGTGAAAATGTAAACGAGCATCATTACAACCTTAAGCGAATCTGAAAATAATTTCCGTGCTGTTTTTGACAAATATTTTGAATTAGTTTTGGAGCATATCAAGTTTGGGAATCGCTTTTTATGAAAATGTCTCTTAGTTGATAAAAGTTTACCAATTTTTTTATTTGTATCCAAATTTGTGAAATTAATGGTAATTTGATTTTAAGCGAAAGTTTGTTTATGCCAAATAAGCTGAAATATATAATAAATACGATGAAGTGCCATTTTACACCATGCAATCACGACTCTTCTAAGATGTGTATAAATAAATGCATACGCTTAAGCATGTAAATATGAAACCGGAATTTTTGTATAGAAAACAAATGTTTATTGCGTAAAAATGATAAAAAATATTTTATTCAAAGTATTGCTTGTCCATTATTAGCTGTATATTTCTGTCACCTGTGGATGTCACGCCCGCCCCTCTGCCGCGAACAACTCATGGAGTCGTTGTTTTCACACCTTTCTGCAAAGCTTAACAAATGCAGGATCTGCCGATGCAAACAATCGGAAGTATCAGACTATGTTCAGTTCGCCGCGTGAACTAACTTCCCGGTTGAGCACTTGCAACGTGTAGAGAACCGTCCTGCACCATAAGTGGCGTAGGGCACAAAAAACAAATCTTGTTATATGCATTCCCGTTGATTTCATTTATGGAAACACTTTCGGTTAATGCCAAAAAACTCTTGCAGTGGTGTGAAATCTTTGGATTTACTTGGAATGTTTAAGGTCAAGAGAGCCCTTTTACTTGCAATACATGTTAACGGCTTTCCACCTGCCTTATCAGCTTCGTAAGAGTGCATAGTGACATAGTTATTCCACATTCGTTTTCTAACTCGCATGCAAGTGATTCACTTTCCCTTTAAATTTAAGAAGATCTTTCTCTTTTAGGAGAAATCGTTCTTATCTACCTGCTGTTCCATCAATGATCATTTACTGATCATATATCGAATTTAGAATCCGAGCGCATCAACTGACGACAATTTTTCACATTCCGTTATACATTATTTTAACCATAACTCTCTTGTATCTCTCTTATATAAAAGGCCTTCCATTAATATGGAGTTGGATGTACGTAATGTATATTTATTTGAAAAGCGCTTCTTTATTCACTAAAGGAGAACATTTTACAAATTTAGAAACTGCATGTTTACTTAACTGTACTTACTACTCGCGCGAACTTATACGGTAATGCTTTTCATATTTTGCAATTATATTTCGCAAATTCTCTCTCTCCCTCTCTCTGTCTCTTTCCACATACTCGTAAGTGAGTGTTTAATTTATATAACAAAGTACTTCCTCTATTACGAAATTTGTTTGTTTTGTTCTTTCGTGAACGAGGGCCTGGGGTTTGCTTTCATCAGGAAACACATCATGTATGTGGTAACATATAATATGCATCAGCATTTGGAAGCATTGTATATATGCACATGTGTATGTGCGGCCAAATTCATAGTGCCTCCGCTATCTCACTGCCCCAGCGTTCAATTACAGTTTTCCTTTCGTTTCCTTTCCTCTTATTCTGATTTTTATTACGTTACTTCTGGTCTGTTCTGTTTTATTTTTGTCGTTGCACTCTTCTATATATTAAAAAATATTTTACTCTCTTACTCCTATTTATTGCCACAAGTAGTATTATGCAAAGGCAAAAAAATTTAATTAAACGCTTACGTGAACTTCATTTCTGTTTCTTAATTATTTTCTCTTCTTTTTTCTTCATTTTTCTCAATAGCATAGCAAACACTGACAAACAAACAAGTAAAGAATTGAATTTAATTAATTATGTGTTGTGTTTTATTGTGTGTAAAACAAACGCGTGACGTAATGTTTTTGAATTAACTAAGACATGTGACATTAAACATTCAAAGTTGGATTAGACTCTCGTAATAACGATGCCAAATGAAAATTTTTATAACGCTAACCGTTTCGTCGATACCATCCTTCTCTCTACTTTGCTTTATTCGGCTGCTGCAAACCTACACAGAGAACATTCGTCACGAAAAGGGTTAAGAATGCGAGAAATGAAAGCTTTAAACATTTCAAGCGGACCTGCACTAAAACTAAGGCGATATTATATCTAAGCACGTATATATATATATATGTATATATCTTACTCCGTTGCTATATCTACTCATAAAACCGAACAATAAAATAAAGCTTTAAGTTACTTGTGGTTTGAATTCACTCAAAGATGGCTTCTTACCTTCTGGTTTTGTTATTTTGATATGTGGTCTATATGTATGTACATGTTACAAATTTCTTTTGGAGATGTGCAGATCTTGCCTTTGCAAGAGAATTGCATTTATTGGGTAAACAGAAATTTGCATAAAACATGATTCATTAAAAACGATATTTAAATTTTTGTTTGTCATCTGTATTGTATATAAAAAAGTACGCTATGCAATGTTTCAGTATTTCCTGGAGCTGTTTGCGATTGTACGCAAAGCCAACAAATAAGACAAATAAGAGAAGAAAGCATAATATTGAATTGCATATAAGTAAACAGATTGCGAGTAAATAAAAAATCACTACAAACACTCTAATGGGCCACGGGCCACTATTACATACCTTACACCGTTTCGCTTAATATGGTTCATGGTTGTTCATGTACCGAGTTGTATAGGAAGTGATCGAAAAAGAGATGCGATACAATCCATTTTGAAGAGCGTCCGTCAGTCCTTGGTCCAAAACACATCAGTGAATTAAATTTAAACAATATATCCGCAAAATTGGGTCCTGTAGGTTGAATACAAGAAAAAAAAGGACAGGCGGACAGGCGGACACACCCATACACAGCTTAGATCGATTCACAGTGTGATTCTGAATCGATTAGTATGATAAAAGGCGGGTTTATCCCACGTTCTCCGCGATGTTGCTCATATCTGCACAAACTCAACATACCCTTTTAACACAAGTTGTGTGGGATGTAAAAATTGTGCATAAATAAAAGAAAAATGTAAAATTTTTTTAAAAATTAAAAAATGACAAAAAGGAATTTTTTACAGTTCTCTCCCTAGAAAAATAGAATACTTAATTAAATGCAAAACTATTGAGTGGGAACAAAAGGACCTCCTTGGTTCAGCAACTCGAAATGTGATATCGATGTGTGAATCTAAAATATTTTGAACACTAGATAATTAATGTAAGTAAACTAATACTTTTGTTTGTCAATTCATTCATTCAGTTAGCTCTTATGCGCCAAAGTTACTTGCTTAAGATGTCTGGGAAGGAAAAGCATACACTTTCTGTTAATCTCGAATTTATTTTATTGATATCATTACGTCATTCACATAATTTATACATTTCTTTTTTCTTAGGTGCGTACGTCATTGCTAGTAATTTTTTCCACTTTTTGCAGAAAATATTTCAATTTCCACTTTTTTGCAAGCTTTGCAAGCCATCTTCGATTAAATTGAAAATAAATTTTATTCCTTGTTTAAATTTGCTTTTGTAAAACGATTCAATTTCCTTTTTACATGATATAATGACGTACATTTGTTATACCTTGTAATACCGAGACAAAAAAAAGAGCAGAAAGCTGATTCTGTGTAACCGCTACAGTTTTATGTAAAGTCTCGTATTAGTGTTATAATCAACATTGACATTAAAATTTGATTGTATTTAAAGAATGAAAAAAGTTCATTGGAATCGCGTCTCTAACCATTCTTTTCGGATGTAAGTATTGAAGTAAAAATTCTGCAGTGATAGAAATTCAACTTTAAGGAATTATTTGCCATCTACTTAGCAATCTTCCCCCTTCTTAGTAATCTCTCCCTTGCCTAGAACTTGTAAGCTTGAAAGTAGTTAATGACTGAGTTGAAATGATATTTGGAGTTGTGCAAGATGTCTATATCCTTCCTTTAATATCAACGAGTTCAGATTTCTTGGCAAATTGAATAACCTGTCGTTAGCCCGATCATGCGTCTACTTCATCTAAAAAGTCCATGAATAGACAAATGGGAATCATTTACAGTCGTGAACAGTAAATTAAGGTTAAATCATGAATGCTTTGTTCTGGTATATAAAACAACGAGTGACATAGTATAGATCTAGTATGTCCCTATGTCTACTTCATCTAAAAAATCCATGAATAGACAAAAGGGGAATCATTTGCAGTCGTGAACACTAAATTAAGGTGAAATCATGAATGCTTTGGTCTGGGAAATAAAAAAACGAGTGACATAGTATAGATCTAGTATGTCCCTATGCTTGGTCGTACAAACACAAATTCGTTTTGGCAAAACTAATGTTCATAGTAGTTCTGAAGGAAAAGGCTCTATAACGTCAGTATATTCGAGATCAATATTCAATTCCCAATCGATCTGCTTGTATGTCCATACGCCTGCGTGTTGGTCTAACCATTAGATTTCAGGCCGCAAAAAGGAAAACTTCGGTTTCAAATTTGGTAGGAACAGTCCAAGTTCTTGCATGTAGACTGATATTGAAAATGGCCAGTAAAGGGCGTAAAGACACGCCTGCAGTACAACATAATCTGAGAGCTGCGAAGATTTGTGCTGTTTCTCATAAACTATGACTGATGCAATAACAACAATTTCGATGAATATATTTTCCAAGTGGTCCTACAATCCCTTTGTAAAGGTGGTTAAACCGCCCACGCCTGCCTTCCTTTTGTACAAAAACTGAAAAAATTCGAGAAGTCCACCAGATATTACAGGCTGTCAAAATTAAAATTTTTTCGCTTTCGTTTGGAGTTTTAAGATTACAAGTGGATGGTATAAAAGATTCGGTTACAATTGCATTCAATTTTCGTCTCGATTTTTATTAATGAGACCATTGTTAGACTACCAGATTTTATTTCGGACACAAATTTGCTTTATAGCAAAAGTTTGTGCTTTAGTTACATTCTTCACGCTTTGTTGGATATCTTCAATGGCTGTCAAATGCTAGTCGATAGTCGATAGCCTTGCTATCAATTTTAATTTGTTACGCAGAAAATGCAAAAGAAGGAAAAAAGAAGGAGCCTTGATTTAGTTAATTGACAAAGGCTTACATTTTCATATATCTTTCATATCCTAAGAGAATTTCAGTGAGAAATAAAAGGTAGCAAAAACTGGGATATATATAAGTAATAAGTGAATAGATGAATGCGAAGAAAAGAATTTTTTGATTTTTTTTTTCAACGTACACAAGGATTGATTTTTTGTACTTAGTAACGGGAGAAACCGAAAAGTAGGTTAAAAAAAGAACAACAAAATTTTTTGCTGAAAATCACTAAAAGCTTCTAAATGAATTTTTTTACCTAATTCTGCAAAGTGAGTGAAAATTAATTTCATTGTGTTTGTAGCATCCGTGCTATGCATCAGAGAAGGCGTAAACTACATAAACTTTTTATCAACAGAGACTTCTGATCTTATTTATATATGGCTGCCTGTCTTAGTACACATACGTTCCTTTATTAATCCCTCCGGTCGTGCATTTATATCTCCATCTGTTCATTTACTCGACAAAGCGACAAAGGCTGAAACAAAGGTAGTTTTTATGTTATACGGAGACTGTCTCCCATTTTTGCAACAAATATGCTTTCAGTAAGAGAATGAATATATTTGATATAATCGTTCAACAAACAAAACAATCCTATTCCTATCCACCAGTCGAACGTGGCGTTTATATAAAAAGTCAAAGGCCAATTGAATCTACAATTAACCTTTCAGTGTTGAGGTCTTATACTTCTATTAAGCATCTAAACGCATACAAACTCATTAAGTGTCATATAGGTGTCATACTACAGTTTCTTCCTTCTTTTATTTTTCTCTTATCTACCGCTGGCAAGGATATCAAGAGTCTCTGAAGCTGCCTCGACTTAAATGCAAGAACGATCCTTTGTGAGAACGTCGTAATGACAGCAATTGGTCCTAGTCCCCCGAAGTGCTTGCTTACCTGCCCGGTGTGGAGTCGTGACTGAATGCCTATCACAAGGAAAGACACGGATTCGAAAGGTCCTCGCTCTCATCGAAGGGAGGGAGGCGCGACCATATGCGTTTCTTCATTTGGCACGCGGACTATAATCACCCCGAGGCGATGAGCTTGCGTTCTTTCATTCCGTATATCATCGGGCATCGTAGGATTAAGCCTTTACGGCAGAAACCGACATCAAATTTCTAGAAACATCTTCCTCTTTGGAAGTTTATTGAACTGTAAACCATACTGACAATGAATAATGTTGACGGATAACGGAAAAAAGAAATTATTCGGAATTTTGTCGCATTGCTTCAAAAATCATTTGCACCATCGCATAATGGATTTATGCCTATAAGCATGAACGAACACCAGTCAACTTCTACGAAGAGTCAAATAGAATGGAAAACGAATTAAAGGGCGATTTTTTTTGGAATTTCTTGTAAATTTAATTACATAGGTGGGGATGGGTGGTAACGCAAGGGCAGTCATGATTAGATTTTCATTTACTTTCTCTTCTCCCTTCTCGTAATCGTTTTGTTTCCTGTACCTTTTTTGCTTTGCTGTGCCTATGTGCGTATTCTTAGAAACATTAAACGAAAAAAAGACATTTAAAGCAACAAAATATTTTTTTTGTTTTGTTCTTTGTTTTTTGGCTGCAGACTCTTAGCTTTTAGCTACGGATTTTAATGAATCCTTTAGATTTATTTTCATAATATTATACCGCTCTTCGCGTAACTTTTATTCGCTCACATGTGTATTGTGTGTGCATTATTCGGGTATGATTTTTTGAAAGAAAGTTAAAGTAAACTAACATCCTATTAAAAATAACAACAATGACGTTTGCGTAACTTTACTTGGGAAAACTTTTATGAATAAGAACCTTAGCAAGCCCATGCTCACCGGGATACCAGTGCACATAGCCTGTAGACTTTTCCATATTTACAAATGCTTGCAGGCGCTAATATACATTCATATGCACTCATCCTCAGTTACATATATTGTTGTACTTGGTTATAAGTTTATTAGAACATTCATCCATTGCTGTTTTGAAGTTTTTGTCTATCTTTCTATGTATGAGTGTTTATTAATTCTGAACGTAGGAAATATGTATAGAACCATATATCCGTACGGCGAGCAAAACGCCGGCAATAACGACCGGCCGTAGCATTCAGTACCAGCACGTAGTAGCAGTGATGCTAATGGTTGAGTTCGCGTATGGATGCATGGACTTCTTCCCTGACAACAATACCCTTTTACAACAAAATATAAATTCATTCTATGTTTTTTTGGCTAAAGGATGATTCCACATGAACATCCTTTTGTATGTGCGTATGCATGGATGAGGTTTCATACTTGCATGCACTCATGTGTGGACTCGTATTTGTTATAACCGTCGTGAGAAGTGTTGAAAATAGGCTCAGAGTAAAATCCTATTTAATGTGCATAAACTTACTGTTTTGCAATAAAAGGGATTTCAGTTTAGAGTCACAGATGATGTGTGAAAAATATATTTTTTATTTGCGTGTTATTTATTTATATACACAACTATTGCTATTGTTTTTTTTTTTTTTGAATGTTAAGCTTTTATTATGTAACACATTTTTTCTAGATTTTAATGAATATTTATTTAACTTCGTTTGTCTACCCGAATGTATTTTGCAAAATCTTCCTAAATAAACATCGAGATGTGTTGCTAACGTAAGAGGCAAACATTACTGTAACTGATAGTTTTTTTTTGGTGGGCGATAGATTGATAACAGTTGGGATTATTAAGCACGCCTCTAAAAAGGCGACTTCGACTAAAGGAACTGCGCGCGGATTTTCTGATGCAAATTTGACCATAAAAAAAAAAAATAATTTTTTTCCATAACTTGATTGGATTTTTGATGATTCATAGAATTTCTTGGCGACATTTGCGAACAAAGATTTGTAAAACGTTCAAGACGAGTAATATGATTGTTCGGACCGATTTCTCTATCCCTTAGCCTAAGCACTCTCACCCATATATGATGGTTCGAAGAGAGTATTGTGTTGTCTTTCCACTCCTGCCATTGTAAAATATATGGAGTCTTGAAAATTTGCCAACTTTTCACAATTAAACAGCACAACAAAAATTTTGAAAAACTCATCGCCTAGAAAAAAAAAAGTGTCAAGTTCATCTGTCATATGTAGCGAATTCGTGTCAATGGTGTTTTGGTGTTCAATGAGTAACTTCGGGTTTACAAGTTGTTCTACTAAGCATGATTTCCAATGCACTGCGTGTACAGCCCCTTAGAATCGTTGAAGATTTCGACATATTGCCCAATATTTTCGTCAATATTTGTACAGCTACATGAGCACTTGTTTTATTCTCTAATAAAGAAAAGGAAAAATGTTGAGTAAATTCGAAGGAAGAACATATGCTATCCGAAGTGCATAAAACAAACTGTTTCTATTCTGCATATAAACACTAGAAAGATATATGCAAGCATATGCTCCCTTTGTAATCCTCTAACCAAGGAAGCATACATATGTTCCCTATCTTTCAATATGTACGGACTAATATTCTATTTAAACGAATGAAATTTTCCAGGACAAAACATGTATACATGTATATGTGTGCACATTTGAACGAAATATTTATATCAGAAAACTTTGTAAATTCTACCCCTCTGGCTCGAATGTAAACGACTTCAATAAGCAAAACGTAAAAACATGCTTTGTGTACCACACATGTTCAAACATGTATAGAAATACATTTGATAGCAATTTTTTAAGGTAAAAATTTAATTTTGGTTTGTGTCGTAGAAAACTTGCAGACAATCTGTTCTTGCGCTGATCTTGTCCACCTTCAGCAATTGTGGATTTTAATTTAGTTAAATGATAAACTTTAATTAACTCCGATCTTAGGCTTGAAATCTTCTGCTGTGTATCGAAGATGTTCCATTTTTCCAGCAGCTGCAACATTACGAAATACCCTACAACATCCTACAATTATATGTATAACGACGTCGCATTACATGGCCATTATATGGGAAGTGATCGAAGAAGTGCTCCAATCCGAACCCTTTTGAATAGTGTTCCTCCTTGGGTCGAAACATGTGGGTGCAGCAAATTTTATCAAAAAATTCCGACTTGTAAGTTCAACACAAGAGAGCAGGAAAGACGGATGGCCAGCCAAGTTTAGATCGTATCAGAAAGGGACTTGGAATCGATCGGTGTAATGAAAGGTGATGCTGTCTCAAGTCCTTCTGGGTGTTACATACAGTCTCTACTACAAGCGGTGGAGTAGCAGTGTAGGGTAAAATTATAATAAAATAATTATAATAATGTAAGCAACGTATATAGGTACATATATGTATATATATGGAAGCGCATAGTTATACACTTTGTTCGATACAGCAAACTGTGACGTCGACAGTATAAACAGCCAATCACAGGTTTCATTGAGTTTGTTGTCAACAAGTAAAGTTGCGCCATTTATTTCTGTCAAAGAACTTTACAAATTGTTTTGCTTATACTAATTTTTTGCGCTACTGCTCCATTGGAAAGTATATTAATCTTATTGCCTGGTTTGCAGTGTGTAGTTGAGATTCAGGAATGATTTAAATAAGCTCTTCATCCGTCGGTTGAGTGTTTCATCTCAAATTGCTATTGATTTTACAACATATTGAAGAAGCTTTTCAATAAAACTGCAAATGGCAAATAACAGTAGAAGTCGACTTGTCCAGCCATCTTTGCTGTGCAGTAGTAAAATGTCAGTTTCGCAACAGAAAAAGTTTTGAAAATTTTTACTTAACTCAAAAAATTTCGCGATTCTTATTAAGAGATCGGGATACAATATACAAATTGTGCTGCATAAGAACTTTCGTTATTTAATCTGTGACTTTCTTTCCTTATTTCGGCAGTGTAAACTTCACACAACTTATTTATATCTAGACTTTAAATCTTTTAGAAAAAACCCCATTATCTGAAAGGAATTGTTTCTCATGAAAGATTCGAAGTTGTTTCGAAGCGCTGCCGGAAAATTATCTGACTTATCTAGGTAGCTAGTCTTAGCTGTTAATTTCTATCTCCTCTAACTTACCAGAAGAAGTCTTTAGAAGTTTTTCAAATAAAAATGCAACGGAACTTCATCGTGACGACCGCTTAAGAGATGTGAGGATGAGAGCCATTCGAAAAATGTCAGTGGTTTTCGGATAAGTTAATGTATATACGGGAGATTGCTTTCTTGGGTCGAAAATTAAACTTTTCCATTCAAATACTCGCCAATCAAAAAATATTTTTACACGGAAGGATGAGAGATATATTCAGTTTGTCAAAACGTTTGCAACGCCTACAAGGAAACCTCAGAAACCCTGTAAAGTAGTTCTTGAAGGGGGTCAAATTCTAATCTAATTTATGCGGGCGCGTCTGGTTGTCTGTCTGTCTGTCTGTTTGTGTAATATATGTGATAAAAGTTCTCCTGATCACAAATTAAAATCCGGCATATTCCTGCAGCGCCTAAACAAAAAGGGGAAAAATCGATCAGTCTACTCAATATTGTAGGATATTGACATTTCGTTCTTTTATCAAAAAGTTTACAGCGCTTAGAAAGAGAGTTTACCCTTACCTTTATATTCTTTTTCGATATGATCTACGCCCAATGTTGATTTACGGTCTATGTCTCATTTAATTGTTACTCTAATTCTCAATATAACCACATTCTGCATAGGAATTCCTCGCTCATTTAATTGTTATTTATATAGCCACTATACAAAATCGACCTATTATTCATCAATATTAAGCAGTGCAGTACAAACGACTCAGTGCGGCCGAATCTAATTTTCTTACTTGTTAAAGTATTCTACGCATTTTACTAGCCATAGAAATGTAGATTAAGTGACCTTGCGGTAAATTGTCATTTTTAAGCTTGGCTGTTACACTCCCCTCAAGTTTAATTTCTAGGGAAAAAGTCTCGACAAACTAATACAGTGTGACAAGTGCCTCGTCGTGAGCAGCGTTCGAGTTTCCCATCGTCTTTTCGATTGTATGATACGAAAAGGTGATCGCACGACGCCAACGATATCCCTAATCGCCATCTGATAATTTTCGATAAGAAAAAATCTTGTTAACTCTTAGCTTAGCAGCATATGTTATAGGCATCACAGATTCGTTCAAATTTGATTATAAATTTTCCCCGTTTTAAACTCAATTTTCTACTTCCCAAAGCAAAAATGTTGCTATCTGTGGAAAACGTCATTAGCTGTGTGTGTGTCGGAATTAAAAGAACAAAAATCTGCATTTGTACGTGCTTCGAATCCGCATGCAATCTTCCTCACTTTGTTTTGCAAAAAGCGGGATGGAGCAAAGGCAACACAAACCATCCAATCGTAGACATTTGGTGGTCGTGGGCTGTAAACAACAACTACAATACTAATAACAAGAACAACGCTACGAATTTTATTCTCCAATTTCCTTCTTTTTAATTAGCTGTTATTAATATTAAAATAATGATGCCAAGATAATCTAATAAAATGAATATATCAGAAAAGTTGGTTGGTATCATCCGTCAATAATTTCATCTTTTCATCTATTGTGCAAAAATCACAAGAAAGCCGTGACAAAAGAAAGAAAACCGCAACAAAAAACATGGTAAAAGAAAAAACACCAGCAAACGCCATTGAATCCGAATCGCCGTCAATAGCCGCAATAGCAGAGAATAAGTAACAGTATTTGGAGCAGAAGTAAGCAGCAGTGAGGCAACAAACAAAACAACCAACAATCGAAATAGAGCAACGACAATTACAGAAGCAGCAAAGAATATAGCATAAGCAGGTAGTATCAAGAGCGATATCACAATCAATTGCAACAATAACGACTCGTTATATATTATATTTATGTCCTTCCTAATACTATATCCGATGGTGTGCCTACTCAAAGCTTGCCTAAGTATTCGCCTGCTTTTGTTCATAACCTGCTTTTTTTGCTCTGCATTATTCAAATGCAATCAGGGATCGCCGAACAAGGTACTCAGAACACGTGTATAGCAAGTAAACGTTATGGAATTGTACGCACATTCCTTAGGGGATTTTGTGGGTGCATGTGTGTGTACTATTAGGAATTATTATTTTATAAAAACGAATAATTGCGCGCTTTCCTTCGGTTGTGCTCCTAACAAAAATCGACAAAATATTCTTTCATAAATTTGCTTACAAACCCTCGACAAAGCATGGTGCACTCATCTGTTAAGTCCGCCATCCCGTCCTTGGCACTCGGCAATCAATACATATCGGAGATGTAGGAATATGCACAGATTGGTGATAAGCAATCCAAGACTTTCACTCAGTCATACTCGTCTATTGATCGTCAATTGAAGACGAGGGAGACTTGGAAAACGGAAATTTATACTTGAGGGCAAGCTTGAAAGTTAAAGGGATGAGGGAAATCAGGAGAGAATGAAGATTGCAAGCTATTATTACTTCAAAAGCTACAGCGGAGCACAAAGAACTTAACAGACGATAAACAAGCTCCAGGATTATATTCTATCTCACCGTCATACCTGAGGTGGAGATGTAAAGAATAATAATAATGGAACACTAAAAGTGTTGTCAAATAAACAAAATGCTATGTATAATGCATATAACAATGTAGCAGAGAGTGCGTTAGTTTCTCCCAAATATCAATTTATATGCACCTCTTGACAATTGTATACTAATTGCTTATAATGGCACAAAAGACTTACTTTATCCCAGGTTTTCAATGACAAACATGTTCAAGGAAAGGAGCAAAAACTAATCAAATAAAAAAAATTATACCCAAAATTAGGCTATAACTTAATTAAGGTTCAGACAAAGGACTTCGCTTTCACCCTAAACTTTTCCCGCTTGATACGACGAATCGCTTACGGCTGATTCGCTGAATTTTAAGAAGAAAAAAGAAGAAGAACGCTGTCCAATACTCGTTATACTTTTTCGTTTTTATAGTCGTGCTTCAACTTTTGTCGAAGATTGGAAATCCTTTGAGTAAAAAATTTAATTTCTAACATTTTAGTTTTCCATGTTTACGGTCGTATGTAACATCTCTTAAATGATGTCAAAGTATTCTTTATAAGAGACAATTATTGATTGCAAAGCCTGGACTTCCTTGCGATCAATTGGTTGCGAAGAAGAAAATGCCTTTGATGTGTTGTCAAGCAGTCTGTGAAAGCATTGGCTTCTCTTCGCATTGACGAAAATTTTTTTGGCGGTCACTCATAACCAAGAACAAGATGGAGACAAAAATCAAATTGAAATCAGTGCGTGCTACTAGCACTGCAATCGAGAATGCCTAGTAGCAAAACGGTCTTAGACATCATAGAAGAGTCACCAGACGGCCATTAAAAGACTTGAAAAGCAGTGCAATAACGGATGACGTCAATAAAACCATCTGCAAAGATAATCCACCCCGAAGCCTTCATCTCCTTGAATCGAAGGTTTTTCTCATTGCACTGAGTACCTTTAGGCGTCAGGTAAACAGATTTTTAACTCCTGCGCTTTTAAGGATTTGTTTTAACATATTTACGTTTGCTTTCAAAATACATCCGCGAAACATTAAAATTCAAGTTACTGTCTAGGTTTTTCCCTTCGTAAGAGTTGCCATGACCCGCAGATGGCTCGAAACCTTCGATTACTTCTGTATATGTAATTTCAAGAAAATATTATGTAATCTTCGGTATCGAATATTTGCGATTCCAGTCCTTAATGGAAAGAAAACACCATTTCCGAATTTATGTTCTTCTTAAGCTTTAACCTCACCCAATAAAAAGAGAGACGAGCAAATAAGGAAAGGAAGTAGAAAAAATCCTAATTAACACTACATTCAGCCTCAGGTAATTACAAACATCTGCGAGTGAGAACAACTTACTTAACCTTCACACATCCGTTGGTGCAGGGATCCATTTAAAATAGAAAAAAAAATTGTTGAGTTTAGTTGGCTCGTACTCTTGGGTGTCATTTTCTTATATTATCATTAAATTATGCAGCCATTAATCGTTTTTTTTTTTCTCTGTCCTTTTAACATAGAGCGCGCATTGTGCGCATATATGCCACGAGTGAATATAGCGAAGAAGAACAAAGGGCCAAGAGGAGTACAAAATGGAATAAAAAAATTTTCAAGTTAAAAATGGTTTTAAACCAATGTCGCAAACGCAGATGGCAATGAATGAAATGAAACAATTTTTTTCTCCTTTTCCTTTGAATAAATAATTAACACTTGCATCGTTTAATCTGCAGCTCGTACAAGTCATTTTTCTAATTTGATATTGGAAAAACATTTGAGAACGGTCTTCGCGTCTTGCGATATCGTCCGGAACATAGTCTAGATTTTTAATATTTATTACGCCAATCCTAGTTATTGTTACTTCCTTTTATAATTTTATCATTATTTTCAAGATATACAGAGAAAGCAGCAGGAAAGTGACTTCGAACGCATAAAGTCTATTTCTGGCTCTTAAGTACCGCAACGACAAGTGTATCTGTAAGAGATTTCAACTCTTTTTGTAATTTTTTTTTTTATTTTTACTTATCTTGTTTGCCTTATTCTCTGTTCAATGGAGAATTGCAAAATGGTAGCTCCTACGTCTGAGAGCACGTGCCTTTTGCGAGGCCACCTATAACTAAAATGACAAGATTAGAAAATTTCCACTTCCTGTACGGAGTTATGACTTTCTTTCTTCTACCAAAACCTTTAGAGAAATTTCTTCATTCCACCAAATAAATATATATATATATCTGTGTAAATGTATATCTACCTATTTATAAATGTATATGTATATATGTGTAGATATATATAGACAGGCGTTCCTTACTGACAATTCCCACCGTACTATCTCGAAACCGCGTTGTACGAAACTTTTTATATTTTCATTTGAACTCTTATAAAGCAGGATCACTGAGAGTTGTTCTTGATAAGGAAATCAGCTTTTGTTTCTTTCTGAATCCCCCAATAGTTAATCTTATTAATGGCTGAAATTGCAAATAGTTAGGAAAAAAAAATAACTATTTTCGATGCGTTTATCTACCTACTGATGCCATTATATGCAAGCGTATTACGCAAGAGAAATAAAGAAAAGCATTTTCGGGAAATAGGAAAAAAGGAACTGAAAAACTATTAAAAACAAATCTATCAAATAGCACGGAGAAGTCTTCAATCGTGACATTTTCAACTCTTATACTGAATGTAACTGAATGTGACGAACAAGTGCAAATTAACCGCAAAATAAGCATAAAAGCAAAAATCGATTGAAAAATCCAATATTCGGTTTTTTGAAATGGTGTTGTATCGTGAACGTGTTATGATTGTAGTATATTTTGTGCCGTATTGTGCCGTCAAATTATTCTTTGCAAGTGCCGAGTTAAGCGGGGGAAGGGAGCAAGCGTGGATAGTAGACATATTCTGTTTTTCGCTTTTAAGAAATTCTGGTTTTCGCTTTTAAGAAAGAGGAAGAGGACAGCAGACATAGGGATCGCTTACATAGGAATATCGTAAACAAAAAAATCTAAAAAATGTCACATTACGTGAAAAACAGGTATACGTCTCGAAAATTAGATGAGATTAGAAAAACTGATTATGGGATTTTGAAGCCCTTTTTATGCAAATAAAAATCGTCAATAAATATTTTGAATTTATACGCTTTACAGCCAAATTTTTGTAAGTTCAACAAGGACAGATTGACCGACGTAGCAGTTAATGATGATGGATTCGTATAAGATAACTTATTTTAATTATAAAAAATTTCCTCTTATTCCTATAGAAAAGTTTGACTGAAATTTAACTCTTTCTAAATTTTCAATGTGAATTGATAGAAATGATAAAACGCATAAAAACTAATTACATTTTCTACCTAATCTTTGATTTTTCTTTTCGTAACAAACAACGTTACTGAGGACAGGAACTTCAAAAGTCTGTGAGTTTTTGCCGCTTTGTGTCTCTAAGTATTCGGATGTGTCTAATAAAAGAAACACGAAAAGTCCCTGAGCTTTGGAAAATTTTCTCAGTAACTCTATGTAATTAGTTAATGTAGTTATCTCTAGTGCAAGTAATAAAATCTTCAAATACCGTTGAAAAAATCAAGTCTTTTATTGTTTCAATCGATTCAGAATCACTTTCTAATTTGACTTAAGTGAATCTGTCCGTCCGTCCGTCTCTCCGTTTTTTGTTTCCTGTACAACCTATGGGCGACAATTTTTTAGATATTTTGATGCAATCCGTTACACTGATGTGCTGTGGCCCAAGAACGAACGCTGATGAAATTGGTTATCATTATTACTTTTCTTAGTTTCAATTACTTGACGCTTAGCTTATTTACGTGCAGAGAGTTTGTGGATAAAATAAATAAAATGTATTTTGATTAATATCTGGCGACATCTGTAGTCATGTAGACCACTTACAAAACGCGGCAATAAAGTTGTCTTTGCTAAGATATCTCGTGCAAAAAAATAAAATTTAATAAAAGGAAACGAAAAGCTTTTGAATAAGAAAACCCAAAAGCTGTACACACGAATAAGACGGAGCATGAATGCACATGAATTTGTATTTATGTTTGAATTTGTAAAGGGCCTTGAAAATTTTCGTTGACATTTGTATTAATTAACGAGAGAAGAACAACTTAATATTGGAGGATGTTGTCAACCATTCATATCTAAAGTGCGATCTGTGGAGTTTAACAACAAGTATAAACACAGTCAAGTATAAATCAGGGATCTTGCATACTCGGAACTCCAAGCTGTTCAGTAATTTAAGGAGTGATGCAAGATTCCTTTTTCTTTTTTTATCCTTCTGCATTTCATTGTTAGCTATTCCGACTGTCTTCTTGACTTTCCTCTTCTTCCTTCTCTTCGTAGGGCGATTTTCCAGGAACCCTTGATAACATTTAGTCACCAGTCGGTGAATGCTTATTAATCTCTCTCTTCCATCAATATTTCCATTTCCTTTTGCAATTCCGTAACAGATTCATTACCTGATGCATTTCGTTTACAAGTGTCCGATTTATTAACTGCTTTAACTGGCTCTTTCGCATATTGAATGAAGTTTTCTTAGCTTGCTAGCTACGGGTGTAGGACGTGAAAGGTTATGGAAGTATCTTAACTTATTGAGAGGTTTCTCAAAGTGCTTTCGGGACGGCATAATACCACATTATCAAACGAACGTATAAAGTAAAAAGTATGTTGCCTTCCCCTCGTAGAGAGATCTATCAACACGTGTGGCATCATTTATATTCTGAGCTTAGTAATGAGGAAACAGCAAATTTGTCATTAAAAAATGCTTAATTGCTTTTCAAAATGTTCTCTTTTATGATAAATGGTCTCCTACTCAATACAATGTAATGAAAAGGCCAGAGAACATAAAATCTGCTAATGTTTGTTACTAAAGCAATGTCAAAACAGTTGTGAAAGTAGTAATAGAAGCAAGTAATGTTTTTCAATGCTTTAAACTAAGCATTAAAAAAACTTTCCTGACAACGAATGAAAACGGAAACTCTCATGTAAGGCTACTTAAAAATGCATCAGAACGAAATGCGATTTTCATTACATGTTCTGAGGTGTTGAAGGTTTCGAAGAAAAAGATTTTCTCAGGGCGACACGGGGTGGTGAGTCGTGGCTGTTGAGGAAAGGAGTCGGTCGAGTGTCTTTGCGAACTCAATGGAGTAAAATGCTGCAAAGCTTTCAAATGTCCTTTAATTCGGTAAACAATTTTTTGTAAATAGTTATTTTAGCTCCGCAGCTAAATTCCTACTCCATTCATAACCTATTCGTATGAAACTAATTTAAAAGACATTAGAGATAACAATTATTAAAGTTGACTTAAAGTTACATGTTCGTTCACCTGCAATATGTCTAACTGCATTGAGGAATAATCGCGCCTGCAATAAACGAACAATTTTGAATTACAAACTATTGCAGAGAAGTGTACCAAACTTTGGTAATATAACGCTTATCTAAAAAACGGACGTATAAAAGAGATCATGAGTGAAGAATCTCAAAGCCTTACTTAAGGTCTCAATATTGTTTTTCGTTTAGGAACGATAGGAGTGTCGAAATGTGATTCTTCTAATCAGCAGTTTCCAAAAGTAGAAGGAACAATCTAGAACAAATGCATGGCAATTGCTAAGCATGATTGGGTGACGTAGGCGAATGCAGATTTGCAAAATGTTTTGCTCAACATAATTAAATTAAGCTTAGATAGACCCACTTTTTATTACACTGTTCAAGTCAGAACCACTTTCTAAATCGATTTAAAATTGGCCGTCCGTCTGTCTTGTTTTTTTTTTGTTCAATCTCTAGGTTACAATTCGTTAGAAATCTACATGAAATTTGGTACCCTGATGTATTTTAGCCCAAGAACGAACGCTTTGAAAATCGGACCACTTTTTCGACCACTTCCCACATGAGGCCTTATGACGAATAACTGTAGGGTGATGTAGGGTAATTAATGTTGAGCCGTGACCCACTGTACTATTTTGCTTTTATCTCTACCCTTACATTACACTAATTATATTAATCATTATAATACCTTTGAAATTTTTAATCTCCCATTCAGGTAAGGTAAGTGTAGGGTAAACGAATTATTTGCAAATGAAAACATTGTAGCCGCACTGATTCGATCCCTAAGTATTACCTGTGAATCCGCTTATTAGAATTTTTTATTTATTTTCATGATAATATAGAAATAACTATAGCTTGTTGTGTTTATATAAAGACATGTCTTTTTATGGGAGCGTACCCACACTATGAACTAACAGAGCCCGAATTTAGCGAAATCTTGTTATAACTCAACTATATTTGGTATACTTTGATCGAACATCAGATGGACAGACGGACAGACAAAATGAACTATATTCAGAAAATGATTCTAGATTGATCGTTACAATAAAAAAGCGAATCGATCGTAAATTCTACCTGTTGTTACGTGCACGCACATGGCCATGCATATAGATTTAGCGGATACAAGCGATGTAGGATATAAAAAGTGCCAGGAAAATATATAGTAATGATCTAGGGAGCCTTGCAATAGAATTTGGCTATGAACAGGACACTAGAAAAGTACATAAATTAGATTAGCTGAGCAATGTTTATTAGAACATTAGCTGACGTTGTTGGTGATTGTGTGATTTGATAAATTTCTTTCTTTTCGTAAGTTTTTCTTTAAATCGGAATAACATGGCAATAGGTTCGTACAAGATATTAACAAGACCTAACTTTACTGAGAAATGAATTGATTTACTATTCAAGGTTACGTCATAAAAGTGAACATACATTAGTACCCGGATAAAGTTTTCTAATTTATATAAAAAATGCCTTGTTTGTGTTGGGTTCGTATCAGATAGAGTTCTTCATTCTCTTTCTTCTATGTTTTTTCTTCGTTAATCTTTATCTCTTTGATGGATTGAGGACTAAAAACATGATTGGTACAAAAAATGTGAACGCAACGACGCAGTGTTAAGTGAGTTAAAAATGTAGTCTAAAATAACGTAATTAAGACCAATGCATAAGTAGCAGCGCTACATGGATTTACATATTCTCACGTACGCTTATACATCTATTAGTAACCAATTAAAACACAAAAACAGATAAATAATTATTGCAAACCATGTAACATTTTTTAATGAAATATTGCAGAACTGAAACAATCTTGCTGGTATACGTGCTTTATATATTATATATGGATACTGCAGTCAATAGTGCGCTGCACATAAATCATGGATTTTTTCTTTTTTGCAGCAGCAGCAGCAGCAGCAGCAGAGGAAGAAAAAATATAAGAAAATATATTAAAAGTCAAATGAATTTGCACAGGAGTAATACCGGTAGATGGCAATTGGCGTCATTCAACCAAACTTTTTATTTGAACGCGAGCTTATCAACCAACCGAACTAAATGTAACGCACACACATGAACAGTGTATCTGTTTTTCTTTTCTTTTGTTTTTTTTTTTTTGCTTTTTGACTCATATTAAGATAAAAAATATTTATCAAAGTCAAGTGATTCATTTCACTTTCGCTCGTTAGAAGATTAAAGTTTCAGTAAAAAGCCGGTTTAAAGCACATAACTTTGTAGGTTTTATTAATGTATGCAAGTTTTTATATACGTACACGTTATATGCGCAAATGTGCCTTCAGGCTTTTGTACTTATAAGTTTTCTGTTCCTTTTCGCGCGCGTGTGTGTGTGTGTGTGTTTATATTTAAGTAGAGATAGTAAAAAGTGCATTCAGTTGATTCAAATCTCGATTTGCGATCTCTGTACGCAGCATTCATTTATGCAGAAGTACTACTGGCGAAGTTCGACCCAATTTACAACTTATTAATCTCCTGAATGATTCCGCAGTTGAACATTTTTTATGCGATTTTACACAAAACGTATCGCATTGTTAATCTCTTCATTCTTCCTACTCGTTTCTTGTTATGCCATCAAATTCCTGAAATGAAAAGAAACGCCTTAAACGCAGAAGACTTATGTTTCTCAATGGGATGGAACTCTCTTCTCCTTTCTTTTCATTATCTATCTATCATTTCCTAATCTAATTACGATTCAAAAATTTGTCTGAAAGAAAAATCTATAACAAATCTCCTCCCGTCAAATTCGAAATCTAGAACATACAGTTTTGTAGTTTCTTGTTGCGAGTTTACAACTTCTTACTACTTCTTACATAATTCTCTCCCGCATAACTCTGTGGTCATGTCATATTTTCAAGACCAGCAGATTAACAAACTCATAACAAAAATCGTTTCTGCTAAAAGGTGATTTTTGGCGAGAAATTTTATTTTCATATAGCATTTGCAAAAGAAGGCTTTATATGGGATGTGAGTGAAAAAATGTTCCGCGCCAATCCATTTTCATTAAAACAATTCAAAAAGAATGCAGACAAGCTCTGATTGAATCAAGAAATCATTCTGAATCGATCGGTATATCCTAAGTCCATCTGTGGATGTTAAATAAATCCGCGCAAACTTAATATTCCCCTTATAAGAAATGCTGTATGGTATAAATATTGCATGTATCTTTCTTTAATTATACCCTACGCCAGTTGTGATGCAAGGTAAGACAAGGTAAGTGTATTAAGTGTTTGCAACTCAAAAGGATTTGTGATAGGCGCATCTAGGCTTGTCTGTGCAACTATCCGTCTTTTTTCCCGTTTTCAGCCTGGAGGAAGCAATTTTTCACATATTTTAATTAAATTTAGTACACTGATGTGTTTTGACATTTCAACCTTTGCAGAAGAGCTTATTTTAAAAAGCCTATTAAACAAGGAGATGTAAGGTATTTAATGGTGAGGCGTGTCCCACTATAGGGCTTTTAATTGTTTATTATAACTAGAATTGAAAATTTGCTGGGTTTTCGGGATATGACACAGACTACTCTTGGCCAGACTACTTAAACAGATTTGGATTCGACATATTTTGGCAAAAATGGAAGCCTTAAAAAGCTCGTATTGTAACAGAGCTTCAACGATACCAAACGATGTGTGATATTTATTTAATTTTTTTTTTTTTTTAACAAAGAAAGTGCGTCTCATCAAATTAATGAAAAAGAATACATTCCGCCAGCATCAAAGCGATTATTTTAGTTCCTTTCAAAAGTGCAATTAGTTCGTTAAAGTACTCCGGGTAAAGATATCTTACGCAGAGTAACTAACTAAACAAATTGTGCGAAAATGGAATACCTTTTCATTTAGGATTCCAATCTAGGACAACGGAAGATAAAGTATTCAACCGTACCGTAGAGCAGACATCATATCTATCGAAATTAGTATCATTCAGTTTTCCGATAAAATATGTAAAAAGATATTTTTTATTATCCATAAACGTTTAAAAAAAATATAAAAAAGTTATCGAAACAAATGTGTTGTTTTGTCAACAATCACAACTGTTTTGCTTACTACAATCGAGAAATGTGTGATTAGATGATTAATTTCCGTTTAAAGTTTTTTCTTATTCCCGATGCTATAAAAATTAAAAAGTGAAATTCATCGCCTGGTGTTTAACCTCCGAGTGTACAGCTGGGACAATTGGAAATTCTTCGTATAATATTTTTTCTGAATTAAATATAAACAAAACGACTTTAGGGATCTTGAAAACGATAGAAAAAAATATAAAATGTTAAAACATTAAAATACGATCAAAACTTGAAAACGCGTGATACTCAGACGAGCAAATGTTTCTCACTCTTCGTAAACATGCAGAAATTTTACGACAGTTGGCTTTTAAATGGTAGACTTGAGTAATTTCAGCACTATTCAGCGAATTGGACATAGAAAGCAGATTAAGTGCATTATTAAAATTTTTGAGGTTAACTTGGACTGAGTTGTGAAATTATTAATAAGATTTGCTTAACAGCAGACCACGGCTCAGCCCATCAGGAGAAGACGCAAACCACTTTTGTTAAAACCACATTCGTAAGAAAAATTACATAATTTTCTCTCTGTAATACAACCGTTTTACGTTGCATACAAAGATTCTTCATTCAATGATTTAATCGGCGACTTATTGATATTTATTAAATAAACAGCTGCTTCGACTACCAAATCACTTTGTAGTCACTTATTAGCTTCTATGCTATTTAGCTCACATATATTCTTCTTCCTGTTCTTCTGAAAATTCTGAGAATCAATGACAGATAATTCGCTGTGCCAAGCGAGAAAAGTTCAGAGTGAAAAATTAGGTTCTTTTCTGAACCTTAATGCAGTTAAAAGTTGCATTTTTAATTTGTTACCACTTATGAAGTAAGGTATATTAAGTTTATGGGAATGTATGCGACACCCAGAGAGGCTTGGGATGGATCCATCTTATACTACACCGAGTTAAACTTGTCGATCCCTCTGTCTGATATATCAATGTGTGTGCTACACAGATATATTTTGGCTCAAGGACAGACGTTGTTGAAAATAGCTCTGAACGGACGACTCCTTCGATTACTTTCCGCACGACGCCTTATTTTGAAAAATTGTTGAATAAATAATCGCAAGGCGAGGTAGTGAACTTAATGCTAGGCCGAGATCCACTTTAGAGATTTTATGGGCTTTTATTTTATTTTTTCTTTATATTTTTTCTCCGTATTTACGTGTTAAACGTCCGCCACGTTATAATTCGGTTTTAGTGGATCAACTACCGTGTTGAAGATTTAAAGGTCTAACAATTCCCATCCCCCAGGGGAAGAAAAAATTTCTTCACACTTTATAAGAACCGTTCTTACTTATCACTCAAGGTTCCTCTTCTTGGGAGTTGAACAGTGTACCCATTGTTCATTATTATTTTAGCAGCTAACAAAAACTTAAATTACAAACTGCGTAATACACAGCAAAATCAATGAGTGCGCTATTCCTAAAAAGTTCGCAAAAATTTTATGATACCCTGCAAGCGTTACTGACGCCCTCCACTTTTCATAGACGTGAAACTTTTATCGGTCTATACATAACACTGTGATCATAAAATACAGGAACTTTCCTTTGTTCTCAAAAAATCAGGCATCAGTGTCAGGCATCAATGTTAACATCGTTTGTTAGATGGTTACACCAATCATTAACATCAATAAGAGCAGTTCAGGTTTGTCAGTTTATACTCGTTGCTGTTTTTGGTCTCCCTGTGTAACCGTCACATTCGTTTTTCCGCTCTGTCGTTTTATCTGTCTATTTGTACTCTATTGTTTTTATCTCTTGCAAACATATCTGCGCACCAATACGTAATTCAATTGTGTTTTGCTTTTTGTCGATCCCTTTAACTTTAATTGTCACGAGATTGCAATGCTGCGACTAGGCCTTTAAAATTTCTCGGCAGACTAATTAGAATCATAATAAGCAACAACTCTGAGAAACTCATTCCAACTTTAGTCAGCTTCCCAACAATAGGATTAAACTCACAAATATATTAAAATATGCTATGCATGTGCTTGAAATAATTGAGGTATTGAGGTAAGCTAAGCGCAATGTATTTTCGTCTTGACTTGTTCCAAATTATTCCATACTCTTCTCTTTCGATTTTTTCATCGCAGCTAAAGTCAAGTCTAGCAATTTTTGGCGGATGGTTGGGCTTCTTCAAGCATCACAATTCAATCCGCCCAGTTTTGCTCAGGTTTTTATTTTCTTAATCGAAATAAAGAACTTTGGTCACAGACCCTTTAAGCTTTTAAGATTTTATTGAATATAGAAAAATCTTACTTAACACAAGATTTGACTGGTTTTTGATTTTAAAATTTCAGCATAAGCAAGTCGATGTCTTTAGTTTATCTGCATCATTATGAACAAGAAACTAAAACAATCTCCGATAATTTGCATATTCTCGTCTATAAGGCAACTATGATATCTCGCAAAGTTTACCTATCAAGCCGAGGGGTTTCCATGAACCTATTGCTGATAGACTTTACTTTTTGGCAATAGAGAGAATAATCATTAGTAGGGAATGACTTGATAGAAGAGAAAAGAATTTCGTTATTTTTGTGTTGAGAGCTTAAAGGAAATTTTTTGCTATCACTGCCAAATAATTAATTCAACTGAAGGAGGAACTTATCAAAACTAGAACTTGGGAAAACATATTGTGGACCACATTTTACACAACACTCCCTTCATAACGAGCGTTCTCAGTATAGAAACATCATACCCAAACCAAAACGGTCACTGATGATCATTCTAGTTCCACGCAAAGTCATCTGTCATATTTCACGTGTTTGTTTTTATTGAACTGCAAATTGTTCTACCTTTTAAACAGCACTTATTCTAATCGCTAAAATACTTTACAGTTTCTACCTAGTTTGCTGTCTCTTGATACCTTATTTTGTATTACAAATGTTCTCATTGTTATCATTGTAAGCGCAGAAGGAGGGACCATGTCATGTAACCTGATTGCATTAGTATGACTAGTCGTTCAGTTCTGTTGCTCCACATAGTCATTATATTCTCTCTGAATAAATTATTGCATTCAACCAATTGTGTTTTCAATTAACGTCAGAATTCGGAGTCAGAATTATTTATCTGATAGCATGTTTACAGTGGGAGAGCTTTCAGCGGTTTTGTTAAAAGATTTCACTTGAAAACACAAGCGTTTACATTGCATGCAAAAGTCCGAAGTCATTGATTTCGATAGATCTTCGCTTATATATCAACATAATTGTTTATCTCTAAACGTATTGCAAATCCAGGTGTACATGCGGTTGTTGTCTTGATTTTATGGAGTTCTTCAAAGTTTTTATAATTTTTTTTTTTTGGTAACTCGTTAGATTGAAAATACGATCGCTCTTCGTATACAAAGTCAAATATTCTTTCTTCCTATTGTCGATCCGACAAATTTTAAATACATGGTAATAGAATTTCTAAATTTTCTTTGTCTAAAATATTCTTGCACCCTATACGTTTAGGAAAGTAGAGAAAGTAGAGAAAGCAGAGTAAGTTATCATCGAACTTATTATTATTTAGGATTATTGCGAGTATCAGAATTATTGAAACCTGAAGAGATGCTGAGAATGATACAACAGACAACTTATGTTTATTTACCTATTACGATCGCACATGTGACTATCACATTACATTGTTTAGATGAAATTGTTAAAATAATGGGTGCTTTCATTAATTTTGGTCATTTTTTGCTCAAAAAAGAGGGTTATCCCCAAAAATTTGGTAGGATGTGTATTAATCAAAATATTCCCCGTTATTTCCTATAACCTTTTTCCATCTTTTTGGTAACATAGCCGTAACGTGGCGAAAGAAATCATATCGCTTTGGAAGAAATCCAATCATCGACCCATTTTCCGGCTCCTTCGAGCTGGGTGCCACCCATATCGTGTTCCATCGATCTGAACAAGTGGTATTCACAAGGCGCCATGTCTGGCGAGTACGGTGGGTGGAACTTCCTATTTGACTTGCTTTGTGTGTCCTTGACAACTTTTGCAACATGTAGCCGACCGTTCTTAAGCAAAAAGATGAGTTTTTGTCTATTAACTGTTTTTGCTGGTCTTTTCTTGCAACAGTACATCGCTCAGGCAACGCATTCAACCGTTCTATACAGTGTTATTTCGCATTATTTTACCGTTTTTACCTGTAGAAGTCGCTGAGCAAAATGAATGCAGTCACCATATATATGTGGCATATATACCAATACATATCTTCTTCTACACTTCTAACAACAAACTTTTCGGGTTTTGTGTCAATTAAAGAGCGTTGGCTGACGGCCACCGAACGATACGAACGAAAGTCTCTTCCGCATTATATTCGTACCGGAAATAAAAGGTGCGTATAGTTTTAGAAACTTTGGAGGATATTCGGCGTTTGATTGAAGCAGAAGAGTGTAATCTGTTGTTAGCTGTTAAAGTTTGTTGAAAGATTTAACACCAAACACTACCAGCATCAATTAATCGGTTTTAACCGCTGTCTAGAAAATATGACCAATATATGAAGAGAAGTAACACAAGGTAATTTGACATGATATGACATGATATCCGTTCATCCAACCACACAACAAACACATTAAATGCATTCTACTGGGAGGTGCTAGTCCATACGGCTTGCTCGACGAACTCTTGTCCTTTCGATTACCATGCGCGCTTGCTGACGACCGTTTCATTTCTTCAAATGTATGAGAATTTGTTCCAAAGGAGCGCCAGTTTCTTGTCAATCAAGGGGGAAAAATGTGTAGCTAGCGATGGACGACACTTTAGATGAAATATTGTGATATATGTGTTTTCTAGACAAAAATTGCGGTTT
This sequence comes from Glossina pallidipes, assembly GCA_000688715.1. Lineage (NCBI taxonomy): Eukaryota > Metazoa > Arthropoda > Insecta > Diptera > Glossinidae > Glossina > Glossina pallidipes. Next base: position 1,587,186 of record KK499795.1, read on the forward strand.
CCTATGTACCTACCTAATATACGGATTTCCACTGAGTCTCCTAGTGTAGTAGACTAGATTCCGGAATTCAATGCATATGAAACATTCAAGGAAGTCTCTGGATTGGGTGTCTGTCGGGAAGTAATTCAATAGCTTTTTAGATGATCAGAACGCTTAGACATCGAACGTTCAGTAAGCATGTGATAAAATCCTATATTAGAGAACTTAGAGTAACGCTGCAAACTGTGTGAACCTTGAAATATGAAAAATTTCTGTTCGGATATTTTCGAACTTTTGCAAATGTGTTCTCAGAGCGGACATTGGGTGCGGCAACACAAAGCAAAAAACCTTTACACCAAATTTTTACACCCAAGCACCTTTACGCCAAATCTTCACTAAAATTTCACAGCAAACCCTTTACAAAGAAGCCGTCTTGTTAATGTGTGCAAAATCTTTCCCACAAATGCATAAGAAACGTGGATGATGGGGATACATTTATTTATAAATAATTTTTTGAACAGTGTCGCTTCTTCAATGCAACTGAAATGAAATTGAATTTTCCTTCTGTTTTCAGTTTCAAAGTTAGTTTTAATTGTAATTTTCAATCGCTTTTTGAAGTAAAACAATAAAAAGTTAACGTAAAAACAAAAGATAAATATAAAAATTAAACACTTTCACATTTTACGCATATAGCGTAAAATATTAATTATCAAAACGAAATATATCTTTAGTTAAGTTAAATAAATCTTCCTATGCGTGATTACAAAAACATGCTTTTTTTGATTTATTTGACTGCATTTATGTTCATCTCGCAATTTCTTTCATCCAAAAGTGTTGTTTTCTAAATATCTATATGAGGTTTGTTTGCAAATATATATATATATATATATATATATATATAAGGAGTGTAAATAATTTTTTCTATCCGACGCGTTCAGTTACAGGTATAGATAACTTAGATATTGATGTTTGAACGATGCAACTTCCAGTTGCTTACGAGCAACAAGCAAGGAAATAATTTTTAGCTTAAGCTATGAAATTTTAACTCACCCGGCATATCCTGCAGATGTGATCCTTCGTATTATCTTCCTTAATCAGCAGACCACACAGATAATGATGCAAGATGTATTTGATTACTAGGCTTTACAACAAGTATCCTTTAAATAAAGTCATATTTTATCAAGAAACGGAAGGAATTTTTTATGTACCTAACATACGGTTGGCTGGGAAGATACCGATCTAAGAAAAATAAAGATGTTTTTGCTTACATTTATATTTTTGTTTCTCTAAATAGTCTCCTCCTAAGCCGGTACACCATTTGTCCTTACGATGCTCCCATTCATTTAAGTTTTCAACTTATGTTGTGTACAAACACAATAATTATCAACGAAGATGATTTAAAGAAAATCTTTATCCTTCTTTTGGCTTAGGAAAGAAAAAAAAGTCGAATGAGCTCGATAATGAGCATAAGCAAAGAAAATCGCTATAGAGCGAGACGGGTCGTGATTAAATACTTAACATAACTTGGCTTGATACAGTTATTCGTGTAGAAACTTATCAAAACAATTGCAAGACATTGGAAGTGGTCCGATCTGAACCATTTTCGTCCTTGAGCCAAAACATGCCGATGTAAGAAATTTCATCAAAATATCTCGAAAATTGCAACCAATAGGTTGAACGCAAGACAAAAAGACGGACAGACGGACAGATGGACGGATAATCTCTTATAGAGTGTAAGAATTTAGTTCATTTAAAATTTCATTTTCTACTTAAACAACTGATGTCACGGAAAAGTGTTTATTAAACTTTTCAACAAATCTAGTTAGAAAGACTTTAAGATGAAATTAGAGCAGAATAGATGTATGAGTTCTGTAATTAAAGAGTCGGTAAATCTTAACTTGATAGTAATAACATAGAAAACAAGGAGAAGAAAAAAAAAGTAAATAAATAAAGACTTTTGTACTTGATTGCATTTTATATGAGAGTAAGTCACAGGGTCATTAAACAAAAGTACATTTTAAGTATACACATATGGGTCACTACTGACTAGCTAGCTAGCTAAATGACTTAACTGTTTCCATGTACAAAAGTTTGCTGTGAAATTAATGTCTTCTTTAGTAATGTTTTCAAACGAGACATTAGAGTAAAAAAGCACAACTTATGTTAAAGTCATCATCGTAATATTTTTGTTTTGTTTTTCTCTTTAAAGTATGCTTTCGCCCTTTGGTGAATGAGTGTGTGTCTCTGTTTGTACGTTCTTGTATATAAGTTCAGGGAAATTCATCATTAATCATAAGCTTAATGCCGACTTGGTTTACCATTAAACTACAACTTTGGTAACAAACAACAACAAGGAGACAAAGCAATGAAAACAAATAAAGTAACAACTCTACGGTTACAACTTCACATTTGCTATAAACTGCTCAATAAAGTGTTTGAATGCCAGCGCAGAACAAAAATGCGCATTATATCTCTTTGCCTCTAATTCAAGTAAATACTAAAAAATGATTAATCACAATTTTAAGATATTTTCTTCTTCTTCTTCTTCTTTCTTCTTTCTAGTTAGTGCAGTTGTGCATGTTCATTTTTGTCAATTTTCCAATTTTCTTTTCTATTTTTCACTTTTTCATTCATTTTTATTTCATTTAAGCGCTTGAATTACGAGCATATTACAACAGTGTAGCAGGTCCAGTAAGTTGTTAGACATATAGTTAGAATTTAATTTACGCTTGCGTATACGACATACATAGTCGGCCGAATAGTGTTTGCTGGATGATGGAAAATATCGATTAAGGTCACACTGCAGAAACAAGAACGACAACAACTGCACCAAAATGCAGTTATGCAGGTATGTTTGTGTGTGATATACATGAAGAAAGATTTCAGGTCTTTTGAAAGACATTTTAATTATAATTATTTAAAAATTTACTACTAACGTGCCATAATTATAAAGATCAGAGAGAAAAACACATTTTCTCAGAATTAGAAGAAATTCCAGGTGTAAAATACAACGATGGCCCAAGGACTTGAATAGAACAATTTTTTAAATCGCCATAGGATTTATTAATTCTTTCACCTCAACTGCAGTACCTCTAGCGCCGATATGCCTTACGATTCTATGGGCTATGAACACGCGCTTACATCTGTTCACACTTAACTGTATATTTTTTGTATGCCATTTATACATTCACACAATTGCCCTTACATTCTCTTCCCAATAAATGAAAGCGAGAGCTAGTACTATTGCTATCAAGAACGCTTTGACCTAATACTTATGGTCATGCTGTTGTTAGTTCTTTCCAATATCACAAAGCTTTGAAGGCAACTAATACTCATAAAAACATTCCGCATATCTAATAAACAATGCAGCCGTTAGCGGCTAGTTTTGGGAGAAGTGAAACGAAGAAAGCTGCCAGATGAACAATTCAAAGTACGGAAGAAATTTTTGAGGATAGAGAGGTTGTGATGTACTTGGTATGTCAATATTACGCTAACACCCCGTGTGGAGGGAAAGTCGTGGGTTGTATTTTTTCTTTGTGTCTTGAACTTCTGGCAACAATAAGCATCGAGCAACGGGTACACATCTCAACGCAAGGATGCTTTCTCTGACAACGAAATTCTCCCAAACTAATTGGACATTTGTGAGCAACATTTTCCTTTATACAGACGATGCGAAAGGAAGTCGTTTTGCGTCGTATTCTGACTGAGGATACGTAGAGGGCTTATATTGCAAATCCTAGGTGTAAAAATTCATGAACGAGACTGAATAGTTTTGGTAAGAAGACGATGCACGGTGTTTGTCAATACCAGAAGAAGAGCGTGGTCTGTTCTTAGCTTTTAAAGTTTGGCGAAACGGTTAATACCGAATGCTACCAGCAATCGTTAATCTACATGGACTGTTAAAATGCTAAGCCAGATAATTTTTTTTACATGACATCCGTCCATATATGCATCGAAGCGGCTCTCGATACGTTAGAAGCACTTGACTGAGAAATGCTCTAAGTCATGGGTCTTACTCGAAAAACATATTGTTAGGCAGATAGGAAAAACGTATAGCTAGCGATGGGCAATACTTTTGATAAAATATTTTCTGCAATTTTCAAATAATAGGTTTGTATTTTCTACTCAAAAATAAAAGCTTCATGTATTCTGGACCTACCTGGTGGGCATTTTTAGGAAATCCCCTTTACAGCGCTTTTACAAAATGCACAATCCTTGACACTGGATTGAGATTATCGTAGGTGATACCTTGCTTTGAAAGATCATGCCTCGCCTACTTTGGCATACTTAAATTTCACGCCTCACTTGACTTTTTGGATATAAATAGTGAAGTTGTGTTGGAAGTAAGCGAACATAATTTGCAGTTATCACATTCCACTAACAACTTTATAAATATTGTTATATGTGAACTGCGTACTATGTCGTCACTTTCTTTTAATGAGTATTGTGCCTTAAAAAGCCGTTGGCTGTAATTAAGGTTGCAATTGTCAAAAAACATTGACAATGCATTCATCAGCGACTGAGTCGAAGACGGCATGAATTTCCTTAGTAAAACTTACTTATGATTAATAAAAGTTTTTTAAGTTTTAAGATAGCATCGGATGGGTATTGAAAATTCGATACAAGAGGTGCGTCGCTCACAACGTTTGATTCACATAGAAAAGTCTTATTTTTCCAATTAGAGCTATTATTGAGAATAATATTACTATTACTGCAACTACTACTATTACTACTACTACTACTCCTAATATTACTCCTAATACCGCACTTCTAGTCTCTTTTTTTTCTTATACTTTCGAAGTGATTTCTTCTCTTTTTCTTCTCCCGGTGATTACAACTTCAGCAGCCAATTCAGCGAACTTCCTTAAAATCCCATAACACTTAGACGAACTGCTCCGAAAGAATGGCTCAGATGCGGTAACGAGTGTTTGCATTTTTCCCATATAGTCGAGTAGCTAAAACTCGCGACCTCCAAGTGCGTGCTCGCGTGTTGGAATCTCATTGTTGTTTGACCATAGTTGGTCGTAGCTGTTGTGAATGGTCAGTCCACAAAGACGTAACACCTACGAATTGAGCACAAAATCACTAGCATGCGCTATCTCCTCACCTCTTTTCACACTTCCCTTCGATAATCACCGGCTTATACGTACGGGTGGCATCCTCTTAGCGATTGGTCTTTAAAGAAAGGAATAAAAAGTTAGGGTTGGGCTCTATTGAAGGCCTGAATATAACTGCTGCTCTCTATCTCTTTCTTGCAACGCGTAGAAAAAAAGATGAAGTCTTGTATGAGTTTCTTCGATAGGTTCCACAGATCCAAACTCAACGCTAAAACAAAATAAAAGAATTCTAAAATTTGAAATATTTTCAGTTTGAAAACTCTTGCCATAAGGGCAACAAATTTCTCTAAGAAATGCCTAAAAATCGTTCTGATTCTGCCAACAATTAGTTTTAATATTTAAGCATAATCTTGATTATTATTATTTTTTTGTTTTCGCTTAAGACGTTTGCGCAACTTTCCAAACGATTTAATATACCAGAGCATATATTAAAAATTGCTTTGGAAATTAATTGGATTTCTGCCGCTTTCATGTAAAGTGCTTATGAAAATTTTGTATCAAAACTATTTCAATGAATGGAAATAAAAGTTTTCTTATTGTGTTCGCTGTTACTGAATAGCGGTCAATTGCTTGGGTGCAAGTGTCCAGCTACTGCCATAATGATGTTAAGTGTAACAAACAAGGCTGCAGAGTTGAGTTAAGCGATAATCAATGAATATATGTTTTGATATGAGAAACTCTTATTTTAGAATTATTTTGTCTATGGTTTACGGTATCGTTTTCGGTTAAGTTGTTAAAAGAGCAGGTGCAGCAAATTGCTTGCCATGTAGAGTGTATTGTCGTTGTCGTTAACAATTTCTTTAGCGCTGCAATTATGATTGGGTTTGGCATAGCCAGTGGTATAGAGATTGCATTTAAAAAAAAAAAAAAAAAAAAAACCCAAAGCCATGTGTAGAGCGTGAAACAAAAAAAAATGTTTTTTAGTAAAAAAACTTTTACTATACATATTGCCTTAACGTTTATAAATGATAATATTCTCATATGCATGTGTTCGTGTACATGCTTGTTTGATGAGCTTTGCAAGCTGTAGCTTTTTAATTCTCTTTTCATAAAAAAAAAAAGTAAAGAAAACAAAAACTATAAATAAAACTCAAAATAAACGTACAACTGACTATCAATACTATGTGTGTGTTTTTGTTGTATGTGTTGTTTGTTACAAGAAGATCAAATACAACAAATACGTTGATCGTTATAACTGATTTTATGGTCAAATGGTCAAGTAGATTACTATGCCATTGCACTTGTTGCTTGTTTGTCTGCCTTGCTGTCTTTCTGCCTAATGCGCAGATTACCTCCTCTCTCGCCAACAAGTTCTAATTTGCCGTATAGCGGGACTACGCCTTTATTTTGCATGCTATATCTTATTCGACGTGATTGTTTCATGCATATACATATATATCTATATATATATATATATATATATATATATATATATATGTATATATATATAGTAAAGTGTTGTTGCATTAGTTACAGTTGTTGCACTTATATATCTACGTATTTACACATAACGTATTGCCCAAGCTTTGGGGCTATTTCTGATGTGTGTGCTTTCCCTCTCAGTATCTTTCGCTCTCTCGATTGCGCTTAAAAGAAATCTATAAAGTATTATAAATATATTCAATATTATAAATCTCTCTGCTGCCTGTGTATATGTGCCTGTGAGTTTTCTTGCGTTACCTGTAATATCTAGTCCAACATTAACAACCAGCATACAAGTATGTTAAACATAAAGAAAATCGTGTACATGATATATTAAGAATAATAGTAAAATTTTTAATTTTTTTTAATATCATATTGTGTTCTGTGTTCATAATTACTTACAATCAATTCAACAACAACAACAACAACAACAATAAAAAAAAACGATTAAACAGATTAAAATTTCATATAAGTATATATATTAATGCATAGTCAAGCACTCAGGCGTTTAGTTGCACTATTTTATTATGCTTTTTGCTCTGCAATTTTATTCATTTTATTTTTATTATGTATTAACATGTGTATGTTCTTCACTTGTATTTCTGTTTTGTTTTGATTGAATTTTTTCCAACAGTAGCATGTTTATATATCTTCTTCTTTTCTCCCTCTCTCCCCATTTTGGTTTGTTTTTTTTTGATGTATCTTCTGACGTTTTATTATCAAGCACAACAAAGTGTGAGAATAATGTTATGTATGTGTCTCGTGCATGCTTCACTCACTATTAATGTGAAAGTTTGAGTTATCACGCAGGCGCCACAACTAACTTCGTTTACATATTAAACACTATTCAGTTCCATTCATTTACATACATTTAGATTTCTGCTTCTTATAATCATCACAGAGAACATAACATATTCGTCAGATGTTTGCATCATATTATACTTAAAATATGTGCGTCAAAGACCCCATAAAGTATGCTTTTTTTATATTCTCATAACGACTGTGAATAGCGGAATTGATTTAAAAACGTGTTTCTATCTGTTGGCCTCTGCTTTAGTTACAATTGCGACCTCAAAAATTTGCCTTGAACAACAAATGCTCCATCAATATGATTGCTCATCACTCTTCTGGAATTACATTTACCCACGTAAATCCACGCGGTTCTACACAATGTGATATTACATATATACGAGGTGTAGAAGTAGGTTTTCTATATTTTTTCAAGACAGTTCAAGTTTATTTAAGTTGTGTTTATTACAAGGCTTTCTATGGTCTTTGGCCATTTAGCTTACGGATGGCCTCGTGGTGGAAACTTGACAGCTTCGAGTCGAAATCGTGATGGTGAGCCATTCACTTGCATCTTGAAATTCTGCGAATCGCTGATCTGCTAAATATGGTTGCGTCGATCTGAACTAGCGATAACCAGAAAGAACTAGCTCTGGAGATTATTAAGCCTACGGCACATGCGCCGAAGTTCGTACCGGATGACTCCTTCTCTCTTCTTACACCAAATGCAGACTGGACATGAATATTCGGCTTTGAAAGAGACATGGGTGTGTGTCCTGGATCAAACTAAGCTGTTCTTCATTTTCCATCTGCCGTAATAATTTATTGAAGATAATCCCCTCTTTTCTAGTGAAATGTGAGCAGGTGTCACTTCTACGATTTTTGTCGTCTTTTGCTAGCTCATGAAGAACTCATTTTCCTCCCTTCTATTTTTGGGATATTGCTTTTTGAGTTATTCCTAATAGTACGGCAAATCTCTTTTGAGTTTGTATTGGATTTTTCTCTAAAAAACCTTTAATTTCCTCGTCCAACACCTTTCGCGAAACTCCGGAGTATTGATCGTCTTCATGACTAAGCGTCAATCGCTTTCTAACACTTTGAAAACATACCCAAGTCAACTGAATCGCTTTAGAACCGTCAGTTGCACTTTGTATCAGTTTAGAACGGAATAAGATGCGGCTGCTGCTTGTTGACATCCAACTCTATCTTCTTTGATAGACATTCAACGACAGCTGAAATTTATATTCTACAAGCACCAATGTCAAAGTAATCTATACCCAAATCCGTTCGGTATGTTTTATAAAGCAACCAAACATACACTCGCTACACAGAGAACCTATTTGTACACCGAAAATATTGTCTATGCAATATATGCAAGCAGTGAGCCAGTAATGAACTATCGAACACAAATTTGTGTGCTGCTTACCAAAAGTTTGCGCAGCTAAGATAATCCTTAACACAAGTAGTATTTGTAAATTGGTTCCTTTGTTACGAATCTGGGCCAAGGTTACATAAAGTGCTTTTGATTTGTGTATTCACCAAAAAATCTTACAGAGTAAAGAATTCATATGTATGTATATAATAATAAATAACTGTTATAGCAAAGTTTTCTAAATGATAAAGGTCGTTGGCTTCTAATGGGAATAACATAACAAGAACGAAAAATTTATGATGTTTACGTAGATATATGCTACACAGATTTAAGAGATTCATTGAAATGAGGAGCAAAATAATTTCATTTGTAACTGGTAGGTCTATTACGTAATGCCTTTTTAATCTTCTTATTTTATTGGATGTATTACGAAGAGATATTGACCAAGGATTTATCAGGTTACTCAGTCTGTCCAGTAATTTGGGAGGAAAGCATTGAATTTGGCTCTTATACTCTAGACCATTTGACCTGCAAGAGTGTATTAGGAAGGATCGGTTCAGAATTACACTCAGAATCGCATTTTCAATCGATTTAAGGTCGCCTACCCGTTTGTCCGTCTCGGGTTCTTCTATTCAGCCAACACGTGCCAGTTTTTGAGATACTTTGATGAAATTTGGTACACCGACGTGTTTTCGCCCAAGAACGAAAGCTATTGAAAGTGATTCGAATCGGATCACTTTGTCGGCCCATTTCCTATATCAGGTCTCATTTGGAAAAGTGGTTACATGGTTAATTGTATTAAACGAGGTAGTGTCGGGTATTTAATGGTAGTCCATGTCCTTCCATAATGTTTCTAATTCTTACAACATGGAATATCCTTTACATGTGGCGTAAACAATTAGATGAATTGTCTTAAATTGATATTTTTGTAATATTTTCATATCGATAATTGTTTGAATTATAAATACAATGCATTTATTTCATTTAATTAAAAGAAAGATTCCTTGAGATTACATATAGCGAAGGCTGATTAATATAAACTATAATTATTATTATGAATGGACTGAAGTGAGAAGAACAAAAAGTTCTACCTCGAAACTTTAAGTACCTTAAGCATCGCAGAGCATATAATTGCTAAAAGGAACCAAACAAAGACAATGCAAACTCAACACCATATATTAGTTGACTTCCATACCTCACTTAATTAATTGAATGTGTTGGCTAAGGTATGACATCGACATTGCTCGTGCCTTATAGAGACTTTCTTTTAATGGTTTATATTGAGTCCGATTTGTAGATATGGTAAACAATTCCGAGTTTGATTTACATGATTGAGTAGGATTTTGTGAAACGAAAGCATCAAGATGGGCGGGAATATTGATATTAATTTCGTGCAACAAACTTGTAGCGCTATTTTTTAGCTTTGCAAAAAACCGGGTGCCTACAATGAACCTGGTTTACCCTTCTCCAGTAAAGGTAAGGCTACTAATATTAATCTGTTTATGTGTGTTCTTATACCCGCTTTGTCAAAATGCTTGCAACGCCCAGAAGGAAGCATCAGAGACACCACAAAGTGTATATATTCTTAATCGGCATCAAATTTTGAATCGATTTAAGCATGCCCGTCCGTCTCTATGTCCGTCTGTGTAATGTTTGTTGTAAACATTCTACTGGCCGCAAAAAGGAAGCTATCGGATTCAAATTTGATGGAAATATTACAAGTTCTTGCACACACGTATTGAAAATCGGCTAAAGCAGTCGAAGAACATGCCCACAGAACCATGTAAATTGAGTTTTTCAAAAAGAATAAAAATTGTTTTTTTTTCGTTACTCATAAACGAAGGCAGACAAATGTAGACAAATTTGAACGCATATTTTGTGGGCGATGTTGTAGTATCTGTACAAAAATGGAAAAATTATCCACGCCTACCTGGTACTACATGGTATTAAAATTTAATTTTTTTATCAATACCTTTATAAAGCGCAACAATAAGCTTCATAAGCACCTTCACGTATATAAATTGTTGGTCAGTTTCAAATTTGAAATGCACCTAAACATGTCCGTCTATTCGTCTGTCCATTTGTCTGTCTGCGCAACTGCGTAGCATTTGTGGTAAGCCACATTCGATGTTACCGAAATTGGATATATCGCCTACAAATTTGCAAGAATTTGGAAGTGAGTCAAACTTTTCCAAGGACACGACTTCAACGCCCGCGCGCTTATGCGACAAAGACTTTTATTTTGAAAATAAAAAAAAGTCAAGCGCACCCACTGCATTCTATAGAGGATAAAAACTTAGTGCTTTTACTTCTCTTTGTCTTTTTTGGGAAAGCGGTGACGGGTATAAAAGGTTCGGTCACGACCGAAAATCATTTTCTTACTTGTTAATTTTTATATGGTCTTTCCATGTTACTCATCGATCAATATGTAAGTCGAGATGTTTTGTTAATGCCATTCAAAGTAACTGAAGAACGTTACGTTCGTAATTTCAACGTTTAGTTCTTGAGATGATTTTACAGTTGAATAAAAATATTAATAAAATTCCCATAGAATCAATTGCATCACACATTATGCTGAAGAAAGAATAAATAATAATTACTTTGCAATGGGTTTGAAAAGATAAAAAAATTTTAAAAATCGCACAACTAGCGCACAACCGTTAAAGTGGGATTGGTTGACAAAGTTTTTTCAGATCTACTCGTAAAAGGATTGCAATGAATTGCTATAGTTAGTCTTGACAATACAGACATTCACGATGGCTGCTATTGGTTATTGAGTAGTTATTGAGGACTTGATTTTGCCACGTCCACGATTAAAATTTCAGTCAATTTCGTTCAGACCAATGGGATCAATAAATACGATTTTAATAAAAGAACTACGTAAGAACGATCTGTTGACCAAACGACACCGTCGTCGTCAAAACTTCTCAAGGACGGTTACATTGATTTCCAAACGCACTGGGGTTTTCCGCTGTATGCACTGTGGGCTGTCAACCTTTAATCAGCGAAAGAAATATATTTTGCCGATATGTTGATGCAGAAAGAATTCTGTACATTATTTGCCTTTGATCAGAACAAGAAGTGTATTCATAAGCACTTTCGGGAACTATACACAACGAAGTGGATAGAACGAGCACATGACCAAGTCGGTGTTCGCGGGCTCAAATCTCGGTGCTGTTAGATCACGCTTGAGTCCGCAGTTATAGTGAGGGTCAAGTCCGTGAAGACGTAAGAAGACTTTTATTGATTTGGGCACACACCGACTGGGCTTCGACTCCACTCTCTATGTCTTTCTCTCTTTCAGCATTTCCTGCTGATCATGGGGGATATCCCCTAAGTGATTGTTCACACGACAAGAAAATACAAGCAAAGCTTTGCTCCCCCAAGATCCCAAGATTTTTTTCGTGGTTAAGTGACATTAATTGGGATAGATATTACGTGAATGTATTTGGAGCTACAACAGGTATAAAGTCGACAGCCTTAGATGCTGGCGCTTTAAGACCCTAGCCTCGGAATTTATTTCTCCCGGCCAAGTTCATTATGCAAAGCTAATAATAATACAAAAGGGATAAGAAACGTTCTTTTAAACAAATGCATACATGTGACGTCCGGCTGTGGTAAGAAATGGCTGCATCACATGTGACGATGACGGTTGGAAGCGAACAACTTAACGAATCATATAAATGAACATTTTTGTTTTTGTTATATAAGCGATTTTTTTAATGCTATCGCTGAAGTTGAATCTAATTACTTTTTAATTTATTTGAAAATATCTCAGAAAACAACACGAAACCTTAAAGAAACAATGCGCTTTGCTAATTATTAATTTAAAACGATTCTGAAGTGTTTGCCTAATTATTTATATGCTGATCTTTTCAGTTATTTTAATAACGCATTGAACAAATGTTTAATCGGTCTTTCCATATCTATGAAAACTTGCCTTTGTATTGATTGCCTTGAGGAAAGCAATAGAAGCCCTTCCATTTTTTTTTCTTTTTTTATTGAAAAATTAAGGTGTGTTCTTAGCTAATAATAATAAAAAAGAAAAAAAAAAAAAACAATCATTACTTCAAATATGAGCAATAATTGCACATCTTTGCCTGTAAGACGAAAGGCACACCTCCTTTTTAGAGACATATTTCCCAATATATGTAAGTATTTAGAAGATACTGACTTTAAAGCATATACCAATGAGTGGCTGTTTACATACTATGTATAGCTTACAGCAACCTTCTTATACCTCATTAGCTAATTGCTGTGCATTATAATGCCAATAATAGAAAACAAAAACAAAAAAATTATTTTTGCGTTAACGAAAAATAAAATGTCAATTTTAATAGATACATAAAATAATCTTGAAAGATGTGTTGCATGTGTGCGACTGAAAAGTGATGTGAACGCATGCAATGCAATGCAATGCAATGTAATGCAATGAAATTAAATATGATTAATAATTGTTTTCAGTGTTGAGTGTGTGTACCCCATGAAAAGTTTATTAGTGAAATCAATTTCAATTGTTTGTTAACATTTTTCAAGTGTTTTTTGTTTTTGTTTTTTTTGTTTTTTCTCTCTTTTTAAGTAAATAACCTGGTTTATATGTACCTGTCGCCGTATTAGGTGAACGACACTAATACTGCTGTCAGTTATTGTTGAATAGCTGGTTGACTGGTTGGTTGTTTGGTTGGTTGGCTTGGCCGACATGCTTACACGCATAGGGCTTCAATTGAAATTTGTTTAAAATTCACTGCACACATCTACACACGGCACATCACATAATTCATAACTCAAAGTTGGCTCGAAAGAACAGTGTACATATATACATATACACATATACATATATTTTACACATTTATATACATTTGTCAAAACAAATATCTATCAATGTAGCTAAACCACACGTGTACAGTGCAAATGTAGTTTGTATGCAAATGACGCCTCTAATAATACTTCGGCCAAAAAAGAAACAAAGAGCTGCTTACTACCTTCATAAACAAAAATGAAGACGCAAACGAATAAACTTGTTTTTGGACGAATCTTTGATACCCACTCCCACCTTGGAAATATTTGTATCAAATCCGAAGTCGATGCTGCACTTTGTTGCGTATGGCTTTCGCTTCTTGTGACCGCATTTGTCATAACGTCGCACCCATTTTCAATCCTAATCCATGATCAGCCACGAAAACTACGAAAATACTGTTAAGAACAAACAAAGAATTCTGATCGTAACATTTTTACTATTTGGTGTGTGACTATGACAGCTGACGTTTTTCAAGGGAGAGTATAATTAGTACTACAGAATGACGGGTAAAACCTTGACTTCTTCGCTTGAAAGTGCCATCTTTTAAGCTACACGCAACTGCATAAATTAGCACACCGATGCGTGGACAACATAGTTTCTTGGAGCTTCGGATAGACGCAGTTTTCTATAGGAAAGCTTACTTCTCTTGCTCAATGTGAAGAATAGTTCTACTTACGGGTAAGGTAAAGTCGATGCGTTATGATATCCGAACCTCAAACCCTCAATACCGATTAGGAGAACCATTAATATAGACAATGAAACTGAATATCACCGAGAGTATGGGTTGGTGCGAAGGGAGAGATGATTGATGCTGTGTATTATGGTTTGTTCCACCGAAAGCAAACCATCACTAGGGAAAGCTATCAACAATAAGTGATACGAATGCAAATCATGATTTCGTGAATCTTCAGGACGAACAAGTTTGGTCCCGTAAAGCAAATCTCATTCAGGAACTGTTTGCAATTCTAATCTGGAATGTCCCACCCTCCCTCCTTGCATTATACCTTCCAACTAACGCAGGTTGCAATAAATGACTTTTTGCTTTTGTTCGAACGGTGCATCTATTCTTATGATGACACCCGATGGGCCCAAAAGACCACTTGCACGTTTCGCCTCTAATCCGTAGTCTGAAAAAAAGACAACAGAAGTAATGATGATTGTTGGTGGACAATACATTGAAATACCCTATCAATTTTAATTTTTTCGCTTGAGTAGCCGGATAGGTAAGAACTGCGGCTACCAAATCAGCGTGCGCGGGATCAAATCTCAAGTACAGTAGAGTTTTCTTCCGTCGTACCTATAGCGTTCTATTTCTGTCCCTTTCCTCTCTTCTATCCGGCGGTCACCATGTTACACGATTAAGGCACATTCCTCGACTGATCGATCCCATTAAAAAACAAAAGATTAAAAAATAGGCGCACGCCTTTTCACTCACAAACTACATCATCGGGTATTTTTGTTGATTGGTTTTTACTGCTACTACTTAATGCTGCTATCAGAAATTCTGGAAAATATTTTATAAGAAAATTTTGATTTATTTCTAGGAAAATTTTCACGACTAGCAGAGAGCGCCTTTTGGAATTGATCGTAATAATTGGTCACAAAAATTCCAGTTCAACTTTGATTGCTTTGCTTGTCCCAACAAGCTATACGTAAACATAAAATATGATATCGAATGTCAAAGACGTTATAAGCAAAAATAAGTGGGGCTCACTTAAGTCCCCAAGAGCATTTGCAAAAGAATTGCATAATGATAATAACGACCCTAAATGATGTCCAAACTTTTGGATAAATGAGCAGAAAGAATGCTGTTCTGTTAAAGTTGCATATCTTTAAGTTATGTACAGAGTACACACACTTATGCATATTAAGGTCGTGGAACGACGATATAGACACTATCGGAGACAGAGCGTTTGTGCACCAACCAAAAAATCCAGCACACAAAATAAAGCTCACCCTTTATTTTACTTTGGGTTCGTTTCGCTGTCTAAATTTTTGTACCCTACAGCACTTATGGTACAAGGATATATTAAGTCTATGAAGATGTATCCAACACCCCGAAGAACTTATAATATGCCCACCGTTTATTACATCGATCGATTCGGTATCACTTTCTGCCTGATTGTTCGTCCGTCTGTCCGCCTGTTCATCTTATTTTCTTATAGTCCACCTGCAGGTCGTAATTTTTAAGATATTTTGATGACATTTGGTAAACTGGGGTGTTGGAGACCAAGGATGGACACGATTGAAAATGGTTCGGATCAGACCACGTTTTCGACCATTTCTCACACAACGCTTCACTTTGAAAACTTGTTATATGAACATGGTGTGGTAGTGTAAGGTATCTAATGGTGAACCGTAGCCTACTGTAGTGTTTTTATTTATTTTATTTCAATTATTTCAATATTTTCTAAGCTATGTTTCCGACCACAAAGCTACATTTTTTTTTTAATATTTCCCTAAATCTTTTAATGAAATCTCTGTGTTTATTCTCACGGCCAAGTGCGCGGCATCTACGCGCTCACAGATGTTTGATCCTTTTGGAAATTTGCCGACCCTTACTGTTCGATTTGCAGGCGAAAAACAGATGGATCGACAGTGAAGCGGCGGACGCACATAGTTAAATGGTACTAGAGTTCTCGGCTGATCAATGCTATTTTATTCAATCCCACCCCTATGCTTTAAATTCTTCAAGCTCAGACTTACCATGTGTTATACACGCGAGGGCGTCCAATGGACGAGGGCATTCCGATAGAGCTTACGGAAATAATAAGAAAGTTATATTCAGTTTGGATCGAATCTTGTGCAACTACCATCACTCACTTTATGCTATCAAAATTGGTAGCTTAGCACGCTGCGACAGAATGACATTCCAAGATTTTTTAAAAGATTAGTGTTAAGGGGCTTTAGAAGTTTTAGCTGAATTACAATAAGTTGAAAAAACCTAAAATTTGATCGCTTCGAGAGAAGAAGGTTGAGAATAATTTTCAACATTTCGCCTTGTTCACCTTAATCAGTAATAGGTACAAACCACCGCAAAAGTAAAAGGAAATGGAAATTTAAGCGCTTATAACTTTGCGTGGGCGTGACCGAGAATTTTCATTTTTGAACATGAACAGCGGGTAAAATACATTTTCAAAATTTCTATCTTCTATCTTTCATCCTTCACGAGCGATGAAGGAAAATGCACAAATTCTTCTTCAACGGATGCAGTTTCAGTTTACGCTTTACTGTGTACGCACCGTTTGATCAAATTGGCACACTTACCGTACTTAGTAGTGTGCAAGAACTTCCAGGCTTTCCGGCGAATTGAAAACCGATATCTTGATTTTTGTGGGCCACAAGAGCGTCAACAGCACTCACCAACGCACACAAGCACACGGATAGACGGGCATCGGTTAAATTTAACGCTGATTAATGATATATATATAGTTTATAGGATCTCTGATACTTCCTTCTGATTGTCACAGCCGTTACGATAAAATGAGTATATCTCCATCCTTCGGTGTTGGGTATAAATAAAGATAAGGTTTTGAACAAATTTTTCTACTGTTTACGTTGTTGCTAACAGTTTGTGTAAACACAAACTTTTGTTGCAATTGTGCTGCTTATTTGGCACCTTAATCATTATGTGACTCTCGCTCGCAACAAAAACTTGTGCTTTATAAGACGCACGCACAAAATGCACACTTTCTTTATAACTTGGTCCTCGGGTACGCGTAACCAACTTGCCTTCAAAATCCATCTCTTGTTAACCATAAATAAGCTCAAGTTGTCTAGTAATAGTTAAATATGCACTTTTCATATATTTTTGCTGTTGTTGTTGTTTTTTGTTGTAATTTTTGTTTGCTTATAAAGTATTAAATTTTTAATATTAGCTGAACTAACGTTAACTCAGGTTTTTAAGAGTTTTTAAGACATTACACCAAACATTTTCTGTATCCCGTTTACCATAAATACTGCCATAACAAGTTACTTAAAAAAAAAAAACGAAAAGAAAAGAAAAGAAAAAAGTATGTGTTGTCTCCCTGGCAAAATGCATAAGTCAGTTGTTCCGAAATAGTAATACGTAAAGAAACGGAGAAAGTTTGATTAAATGTATATAATTAAGGCACAAATGAAACCATAAAATTCCATTCCATTGTAAAACCATCTAAAACTCGGGCGATTACTCAAACCTTAGGTTAAATGAACCTAAAGAAGAGAAGAGAGTGAAGACATGAGTGTATCTTCGGCTGCCTAAGAAGGTTTTTTTTTAAATCGAATTATCTTACGGAGCGACACTTTACTCTGGCTCAGTCCATAGAGAGGGTAAAACAAAGAATAGAAAATCGAAAGTAAATCTAAACGTATCACAGATCGGCTTTGCTTGCCTTTTACTGAAAAAAAAACGCATTTGATATGTGTTTTATACATCGTACCCCTCATACACGCACATAAACTTCAATATGAGAGGTGCACTATAATTTGGATGTGGACTGTATACGAAAACCTCATCCTTATTTGAATGCAATGTTGTCTGAAAATGTCAAGGGAATCGCTCAAGAGTCTTTTGGGGGATTTAACATTTTAAGCAAATGATTTTCATATTATGTAGAAGAACGTATGGGTTGTAGGAAGTCAGAATTCGAAACAAATCCAAGTCATAGTTTATAGCTCTGAGCAATATCAGTGAGAGGTCACAAGTCTTAAAGCATTTTTTTGTAGCCTTGTATTCGAACAAAATTGATATTGGAGTGACTGTTTCTTCGGATTATCAAAACTGATACAAAGTAAAAAAGAAAATACATTTATCTCTCTTGTGACTAGTGATAAGTCACAACATACATTACATAACATACTATCTATACTTTTTAATAACATACTGAGTAAACATCTTGTGTCTAAGGAGTTCTTCAATTTCGGCAAACTGTGGGAGAATTTCAATTTGCCTCGCCCGAGGGTAAGAGTGTATCTTGATATTCACGTGTGAACGAAAATGTTCGGAAATTGGATGAAACATGTTTGCAAGCAACATGAGGAAAACATTTTGCATTGCTCCTCAGCTATTTTTTATATTTGATAAGAGTTCGTCAGCGATTGCTAAAAAATTTTCATCCTTTTGTTCATTTGATAATATGCTTAAAGCAACTGCTAAAGTGATTCTGCTCAGAAAGCGTGTAGCATTTGCAGATAGCTGTTTACAAAGCGCCAGCATTTCTTCTTCTTCCTCTATCATTACACAATAGAATGGAAATGGTTTTACAAAGGCTTCCTTGCATTAGTTTGACTATGTGCGCACAGATCAAATTAATAGATTAACCCTTCACACTCCTATGTCGACTAGGTGTCGACACCAACTCTTGTGTCAATCTAAAGTCGACATTATATTAATTGATTATTATTAATTAAGTTGGAAAGAAGAAACAAAAAAGTTAGGAGTACAAAGGGTTAAGGACTGCAAACGATGCCGAATCGAACGCAAGCAAATGTTTACACACGGACACTAAACTTCTGCTACACTGTATAGATAAAAATATCATAAGATAATGGATCTGGATATTAATTGAATCTCTAGCGAGGCGCAATCTCACTGCATAAGCTCGGTAAACATAGCTGCAAAAGAATTCCTTAAATGCAGAAATTGAAAAATTACTTGCGGCCATCATCATCACGATCATGATCATCAATATTCTTCTCTTCTCTTTAAAGATGCCTACGTACGGTTTGGCTGACTCTGTTTTATGGTAATTCAATATGAACGAACGAAACTGTTAATGCTTTACGCACCTAGTTAAAAATGGAAAATTGTTCAAAAAAAGAAATAGACACATATACGAAATTGAAAGCGCAAAACCTCAAAACTGGGTGCGTTTCTGGCAACATTTTTTTTAGTTGTGGTGCGCGTTTATGTTTATTTATTTTCGTTTTTTTTTTTTTTTTCTTTAAATTCTTCTCCTAACTTGAGACGCGACAATGTCAAAATTGAAAAAGCAAAGCGTTCAGCATATATACGTCGTAGGTGAAATCGATGTGTGTGCTAAGCTTGCATTTTTTTGGCTACGATTTTTGCAGCACACTAAGGTCTTTGCGCGAAGAGCATAGTTTGCAGATACAGGATTGATTGATGGCCTAATCGGAAATGTACATATGCAAGAAAAGCTACCGTAACAAGCATTTAATGCGTTTCAAACGCTAGTACCACTTGGCCGTTAGCTCGTGCGTTTTTCTTTTATTTTATAAATAAGTCAATTACGATTTAAAGCACGTTCGTTTTATTACCTGCACTTCGAAAACCATTTTCTTTACTGTGTCTGTTTATTTTTAAACCTCGGCTATAGCTAGAAAGATAATTTCTAAAATTTCTATTCACTAAGTATATACATAGCTTGCTTTTCGCTTACCTCGTAAATTACATTTTAGTAAATTTCAATCTCAAATCTATTTATTGTTTAAGGAACAATTTCAACGGATTTGGGAATTCTAATAATTACGGTTGAGACATAAAGGCTCTAGACTCTAGATTTTGAATAGGTCTTAAAAGACCTTCACTGTAATCAGAAAATATAATTGCATTGCAATACTCAGGGCTGGGAGTTGAGACTGTATGAAGTCTGTGCAGGCGTATGTAACACTCAAAGGAAATTGGGACAGACATTGTGCTAATCGATTCAGGATCACTTTCTGAATCACTTTCTGAATCGATCTAAGCTTGTCTGCCTTTCTGCCTGTCCATGTATTTTTATTTTGAACTTCAAGGTCGAAATTTTTGAGATATTCTGATGAAATTTGGTGCACTGACTTTTTTTCGCCCAACGACGAACGCTATTAAAGACGTTTTTATGATCGGACCAGTCTTTCCACGATTCCCCATATAACGCCGTATTTTATTAAGCCATTGTGCAAAAAGTTATTCTACATTTCCGAATTTTGAGACAAAAATCGCTGAGTAATAGTGTCTAGGCGTTCCAAATTGGTGTGAAAAATTAGAAACACATGGACCAATTTTTTAAAGCCCCTGCCATCTAAACGTGACTATGAAATCTGAATCTTTATATGATAAAAAGACTTAATTTTCAATATTTCTTGATGAAAATTCGTGCTTAGTAATAATTTGACATAAACTTCCCGCATTTGGACAACCTAGATCTATTTTTAAAATCGAAACCCATAAAGCAGTTCTAATGGAAACTAAAGAGCTATATTCGCTTTCTTAATATGTTATGATGAAAATCTGACCTAAATTAACAGCAGGGAATTTGGATCACATAAATTTATTTTCTAGACCGCACTATTACAGGGGATCCCGTGGAAGACAACTCTTCTATGAGCACTCTAAAGTCTAAGTTATAGTTTTTTATGATGAAATCAAGTGGAAATTACTCAAATCTTTGCCAAGCAAATTGAGTTTGCTAAATTCGGACCACATTAGTTGACATTTTGAGCACCCTGCAATATGTTTTGAATAAACAATAGTATTTATCAGTACAGTCATGTTCAATCCACACAAGAAACTCTTTTTTATCCATTACTTTGAAAAATACAAAGCTGAGATCACTAATCTGGAAGCCGACCGTATGAAAGTAATGAAATTTCGATATGCGCCTTTTGAAGTCCGTTATTAACCAGACCAACAAATGGGTCTGTCGACAATGTTGCCATATATATATTTATATATGTGGTATAGAACACATACCTCAATAATTTCGTGCATGTATATGAATTAGTCAATAGTGGCGATATTTATATGTCGTCCTACGAACTTATTGAGCAAAGTCGTACGAGCCGTTTTCTTTGAAGTTGTGTAGGTCCTTTTATATAATACAGAGATATTTAACGATTTGCATATGAATAATATTTCACAAATAGTGGCCGTTTTATGTTGCTGGAATATTAAGTTAATTGAAGCCTACAACATGATTGTTTTTAAAGCATTAGCAAGCAGAAATTTATACTACTTTTGCTGTAAGGGCATTCTTCTGTCAAAATCAACGAAATGTGAAAATATTTATAAAATATAAATATGGGATTTTTCGGATGTGTTGCGATTGCAATAATGATATATACGGCTGCTAGTATTATATTTTCAAATTATGTAATAAAACATTTGAACTTAATATTGTCTCTTAGCCGAAGATGGGTTTACAGGACTTTAAAAGTAATTGCATTTCCACTCATCTCTACCTATAACCTTTCCGAGCTTGCGTATATAGGGGACTTCCTCTGATGGCAGCTCGTATACACTTTCAAAGTAATTTCACCTGTCACTTATTGCATTAAACTAAACAACTTTATGTTGACAAAATGACGACAATTTTGAAGGATTTTGTTTTGGGAAATGTTTATAGATACATGCTCGTGGCAGATTGCATTAATTGTTGTTGTTGTCATAAATGGACCACTTTCGAGAAGAAAAACAACCGGCTATATATATGTATGCATATGTTAGAATGCCATTGGTTGTAGATATAATTTCTAGCCTAAAAAATTGCACTAAATAGAGTGATGTAAGGTAGATAACAGTCGACCTTGCGCGCCCATACTATTTTTAACTTTTTGTCGTGCACATGTCATTTTAATGATTTATCCATGCATGATGTTGAGGATGAAATTTTTGTAAAATCAGTTGCCAATTACATCTTTCTGTTACACAATCACCGTTGTAGCTCTTCCTAGTTGTTCAGCAGATGTTACAAATGTTGATTGTGAAATCAAAAAACAAAAAAAGGGCAAAGCGATAAACGTAATCGCAACGCAATCTATGTATAAACAATTTTCGAAGGCGGACTTTACCTTACCTTCATAGCTTAATTTGTATGTAATTTTTAATTTTTTTTCCAAATATCGATAAAAAAAAAAACGAAAAGACAAATTTTAATATTTGTACACATTCACACACTTTTTGTACGAAACTATTATACAAGTGGAAATGCAAAAAGTGTAAGTTTTCATATTCACATGTGTGGTAAGTGAAAATAACTTTCCGTTTGTCAGGCGTTTCTTCGTGTTCTGTTTTGTTTTTATGGTTAGCCTATAAAAAATTTTATTTTATATATATTTTCTTATCTCTTATTTTCTATTCAATGTTTTTCCACAATGTCGTGTCCAATACATGGGTGTGTGTTTATATGTTCGCTTGCATTTCTTTGGTCAGTCATTGATGCATTGAAGCTTAGACACTTTTAAAGCCATTAACTCGATGACCAATTTTTTGTGTATTTTTTGTAAAGCTTTTTTTTCTCTGTTGTTGTTGTTTTTCTTTTTTCTTAACTTTTCATTATACCTGCTGAGTTGTATTCCATTTCCACACTTGCTTGATGATGGCTCTCTCTTTCTTTTGGTTAGCATATAACTGGTGTGCGGTGTGTTTTGTTTATGAAGTGCTAGAAAAAGATAAGTAAGAGAAGAAAAACAAATTTAATTATATTTAATATTTTAGTAAAAAAGAAAATATAATAATAAGAAAAAAACGATAAAACGTTTTCCTGTTGGCTTAAAATGAAAAGTGTTATATCCGTATTTGAACGCTACTTTGTGAATATATTGCGTTCGTTATGTGTGTTGTTTGTGTGTTTGTATGGCTTTTTTTTATATTATTTTTTAGGTGAAAAACAAGTAAAAGTTTGTATGTGAAATAAACTTGTAAACTTTACTTCAATTTATCGACGATGATATTGCAGGTAATGGGATTTTAACTCGTTTCGCCATTAGATGGTAAATTGGAAAACTTACCTGTGTGTGTGTGTAGGGAGGGAGAAAACAAAATTCAGGGAGTCATTCAGATAATGCTATTAACTCCATTGGAAAGGTTATATTTATAGACATTGCCTTCAAAAGTCAGTCAATGCCATTACTAAACTAGGTCTGATATTGAAATCGGTGTCTTTATGCTTTTAACGGTTTTATTATGCAGTAAAATTTTTCAAACAGAATAGCAATAAGCGACGTTAATTGGCAGCTTACATGAATGTCTCTCTATCTACCTGTACAGACGAATGTGTCCCAAAGGCATCCGCCTTCAACTAAACCTTCTCTTGTCACTCGACTCACTCACCCTATCAAGCTATGATTGACAGAAATCCGATAATTATCCAAAAAGGTGCTCGAAAGCTTTGAACGATATGGGTTCAATTTTCTTCTCTCTATCTTGCACTCTATCATTGTACATACCAATTAATACCAATATGTTCAGCTCCTCCATAAAAATGATACAATTTCTTGCAAAAAAGTCATATTGAAAGAATTCAAAAAGAGACTAACATGCTTCTTCTTTTTTTTTACTTTAAAGTGCGTTCAATCCAATTAAATTCTGAGTATATAATATTCTTCAGAAGGTCACCAGGGCTGATTTGCTTTCGCTCTGTTCGCTACGTGTAACTTATTTCGACACGTGACGCCATCCGGTCTGTTGCCTGGTTTCATATAGCCTCACAAGATGTAATCGAGCCGTGTTTAGTCTTCGGAAACTACATGCGGTGGAAATCGCTTGAGCCTAATAATAAACATCACTTGTTTGACGTTCTATATCACAGGTAGTACCGCCTCATTCTCTCTCTTTATGTCAACATCTTTCAATTCAGACCAAAGCAAATTCATTAACGTCAATCTAAAGCCGCCCTATCCATTCGTGATGACAGGATCTTTGTTCTCTGTTTCAAAGATATATGCACCGGCTCAAACTCTACGTTAAACGATTACTTTTGCAGAATAGAGGCAAGAAATTATATAACATATAACAGCCTACACATTAGAACATCATTTATCCGTAGCTATGAAAGGAACGAAAAATCTAATAAATAACAAATTACCAAGAAAATTATTAATGGCACAAAAATTAATGTTCACTACAGAGCTGCATGACTACGACTCCCATCCAAGGCCTGTCATGCTTTTACGTGAAATGAAGGTATAATGTTTATTATTCTGTCACGAAAAAATTAACGAATTGCAGGGTAGTCAAGGTCGACGTTGCCCGGTCATAACGTTTTTAGCTTTTTTCGTGTATTTCGTTTTCTCATAGTTTTGGAATCCTTCAGTGAATGATGTACAGGGCGACATTTTGCTAATTACATCTTTCTGTTACATAATCGACATCGTATCTCTTCCTAGTTGTTTAACAGATGTTACAGAGATTAATTGCAAAATCGGAAAAAGGTAAATATAGTCATAACGCAATCTGTATACAAAGAATTTTGAAGTATTCTACATGAAGATCGGGCAGCGCTTAAATGTAATATATGTTTGGCGGGTGTGCATTATTTGCAGAACTGAACGAGATTGTCTTCCACAAAGCAAAGCGCTGGATAGTGTAGTTAATGGAAAGATAAATTCTATCTCACACTTCATAATTTTCGCTAAGCGGTCCTTTAGATCCCGTTAGGTTGTTGACATGCCCAACACAGTGAATTGCTTATAAGAGAAGGGAAATAGTGTTAACAAGAATGTAAATAGTGCGTGCGGACCCACGCTTAGGCTTACATATCCGTTTTTTGGATGAGATGCTGGGCTAAGCTAGCTTCACGATAGATTGCACTTTGCCTTTTTACCTAAGTTGTATGTTTTTTTTCTTTTTCTTTATTTCATATGACCAATCATTCAGGGAATTTCCCCTATACGTACAACGCCTCGACGATTAAGAGAAAGTGAAAGTGAGAAGTGCCTGCGTTCCCAATTGGTAAGTGTTGCGTCTTTACTGAGCACTCACTACAATTACGACCAAGTATGCTCTATCGCCCTGAGATTTGAACCCGCGAACATCGACTTTGAAATCACGATTCTTATCTACTCGGCTCCTCATGCGGATGTTGATTCCTTACTATAAGATCTAATATGATAGAATGGCGATAACATGAATCAAAACAAATATGCTTTTTAGCGGAGATCTAGCAAAGTTACTAATGCAAGATTTTTATACGCAGAGTTACGTGGTGTGTCCGCAAGACGCTTTTCCTGGGCAGTCATTAAATACGAAAGTGTTGCAGTTTTGCTTTTTGACAGGGCGATAAAAAGTGTGAAACATAGAGGAAAGCAATAAATTGTAAAATTAAGTGACATAGTGAGAGTGAATGATAAACGAAATGAATAGCTTAAGTATCGAAGCCTTTGAGGTTGCGATTACTTTACTTCCATTTGGAAAATTGGATTCAATCGATTTGCACATTCTTCAATAAAAAATCCCTAAAGGGATCCGCTCATGACCCCCCCCCCGGCCACCTCGCGGTCCGCGTGAAAATAAATTCTTGTAGAGACGCACAAGCAAAGATTTTTATCCTCGTAGTTCTTATTCCACTCATCATTTTAAATTCCTTGCTGTATTCAACTGACCTCTACCTTGAAAAGTTATAAAGAAAAAAAGACATATTCTACAACAACACAAAGTTGAGTTGTAAACAAAAGTCTATTTGTGTTAATTGATCTTAAGCATAATTCTCAGGTCATGACTTTTGTAAACACATCAACGTAAACGCTTTTTAGAATAATTAACACCATAGCGCATATTTTTATATCTATATGTGTGCTTGTTTACACAATACGTGAAACAAGATAATAAAGTAAACGAATCTTTAAGTGTAGAAGGTCAAGCATGAGAGCTTTTTCTTTTCTTTTTTTTGTATGAAAACACTACAAGGTACCCGGGCTGATTGGTTGATGGTTCAGCTTTTTGTATTTAAGTGCCTAATTAAGTTAATAACACCCGTACACATAAAATATGAAGGGAATTAACATAACAAAGACACTTACTATGGAAGGAATGTGAACAAACTGCCAATGAAAAGATTTACAACAATAAGGGAAAGAGGAAGAGCGAGAGCCAGAGAGGCAGAGTTGACGAAATTAATAAGCAGTCTAAAGTACGCTTGACCAAGAAAGCTGCCATAAACTGCATGATAGTCTATCGCGAATATATTTATATATTAAGAAGACTAAATGATATTCAGCCTAATGAATGAGACAGGGGTAGGAAGTTAGCCAGAAAGTACGTAGCACGAACGAACGAATTGCAATTTTAAGATCTTAACAATTTCTGATGATCTGAACGATCTGATTCGAACGATCTATTTCTAATTCACTAATCAAGGGTGACGTTACCGAGTACAGTGTTTGGAATTTACCCTCGTTATCTAATTACCTTATAAAAGAAAATTTGAGGTTATGTTTACGGTTTTGCGTGTGCGAAGAAGAGTCTGACAGCCAAATATAATTAAATCAATCGAATCAGAGATAGGTTTGCATATCTTTCTTGGCATACATTTATGATGCGACGACGATGTAACTCAGTTTAATTAGATCTGCGCACTGTAACATAAAAAATTGCTAAAAATGAACTTATATGAGTTTGAACGCTAATTGTTCGATGATTGTAAAAAAAACATTGCATGTCTGCGAAGAAACTTATTAAATCGATCAAGTGAAAGTCTAATGCACCTTTTGTTGCAGTTGTATTCATATGAATGCACTTTTTATTTTTCTGCCTGTCGGTCTATGCGAACCTGAGAAAACAAAGCGATTTAAAAAAACAAAATAATAAAAAATTGTTTTACTGCATCTATGAAAAAGTGCAAGTGCAACTAAGCAGTACACATATGTGCAACAATAACTGCAACAACAGCAACAACAATCATAATAATCAACCATCAAAAGCAACCACGTTAAGTCAACGGCGACAAAAATAAAATCAAATTTGCTCAAACGTGAACATTTACAGCTACCGTTGCTGCTGTCCATTCCTTGTTACCGGCGTTTAGTTCTCTTACAATCTCATCATAATGGAGCGTAACGCAAAAAACGAAAATCAAATTCATTTAAGATACAAATTTTAATTAAAAACAATATTTTTTTTTGCAGTAATAGTTTTCAAAAAATAAAAACAAAAAAAAAAAACAAAGGAAAGAATTCACAGTGAGTCCGCTCCGCTCTGCCTGAATATAAATATTATAAACCATTTTCTTTTTAACATCAAACGTAACAACATCGGCGTGTAGGTTGTTTAATGTACAACAAACGAACTATATACTAAAACAAAAGCAACAACAACAACAACAACAACAACAATAATAATAATAATAAAAAAATTAAATAACAAATTCGTATGTTCAAGTGCTTTTAAATGCACAACCTGACTGGCCACACAATCATCATCATCATCATCATCATCGTCATCATCGTCATCATCGTCAAGCCGTCAGTTCAGTCTCATGACGAGTTGAATTAAGCTGAGGAGGCAAGGCAAGCCGAAGAGGGCAAAGAGATGTTGTGTGTGAAAAAGCAAACAACATATTCGTTTTATTGATTATAGACTTTTTTAAAGGAGCTGTTTATGTTGCTGATTGTTGTTGCTGTTAACTGTTGCTGTTGCTGTTACTGTTGTTTTTGTAGTTGTTTTTGTTCCACTGTGCTGAGTGCACATCATGTGCAGAGGTTTTTTTTTCTTTTCTTTCGATATTATATTACCACACAAACGATCTGTAAAATAACACAAAAGAAAGAAAATTGTAATTTTATGAACATCATGTTAGGTGGAGGAAAAATGCTTTAATGTACTGCTGCTGCTTCTGCTGCTGCTGCTGCTGCTGCTGCTGATATTGTTATTGTTGTTGGCATATGATACCCAAATGTGAAGTCGTAACAACTAATTGTGTTTAAAACTCAGCTTAAAGCAGACAATTTTTACATGTTTTCTGTTTTTTTTTTTTTTTTAATTTTCCATTATTTTAATTTAATATGAACGAAATGGAGATCGCTGCCATCGAAAATATTCAATTTCTGCATATGTATCAGAAAATTATAATAAAGAAAACTTATAAACCATACGTGTTACATACAAAAGAAAGTTATAATGGCTTATAACGTATATACACACATACGTATCCATACATAACACTTGTACACTTGAAAAAATTATATCTTGTATGTAACGGGAAAGGAGTCCCCGCCCACTTATTACAACGCTGGTAGCATAGAAAGGAAGCATATCTTACGACTTTATTTTCTTTTAAAAAAATCGGTTCTTATTCACATTACATCTTAGGATAGGATTGCGAGTCGTAACGGAATGTCTGTATCTATGTTATGATGAAATCGCGAATACTACAAAAAACAGTCGGTAATTACTTATGAAAATCAATCAAAGTTATTTTGCCTTGAAGATTTGGCTAATGTGCATGCGGTATACGGTAGAGTGTCTTTTACAAATTTCGACACGCAACAAATTGCATAATTAATTGCGCCTTCCATTAAGGCAATGTATAAGGAAGTGTCACCTCAGGATGACGAAGTGCGTTTTCACACAGTCTTTGAGCGAATATTCGTTACATTTGATTGTGAAAATGTGAGAAATTGACTTATAGCACAAGACGGATGTCGTCACATATTTTTTAGCTAACAACAACGTGTACGCAGCAGTCAGAAGACCTATTTACAATTAAAGGCCTTATTAGTGGTCTAAAAGATACAGCGAAGTGGAGCGCTTCATTAAGATCGATAATTTGTGCCACAAGTAAATGATGGATCACTTAAGTCTTCATGTACGCATGGCGCATTCCATTCGTGGGGGGTAATTATTTCACAAAAAACCGCAATATATTTCTGATGTCTTAAAAAGCGTAAATCGTTGTTATGCCCTACAACACTTGCGGCACAAGGTTATATTAAATTTTTGCGGACATACGATACACCCAAATGGACTTGAGATACACCTAACGATCCTAAGTGACTTTTTGCGTCGATCTAAGCTTGTGTGTCTGTCCGTCTGTCTGTTTGCCTTTCTTTTGGTCAACCTGCGGATCGCAAATTTTTAAGACATTTTGAAGAAATTTGGTGAGTTTTGGGCCAAGGAAATCTGGTGTGTTTTGGGCCAAGGATAAGCGCTATTAAAAATGGTTCAGATCGGACCTTTCCCTTCTTTGCAAAACCTTTCTGCGAATAGCTGCATTAAACGAAGTGGCGAAGTGGTGTTCAAAGCAACAACAGGAATTCTTATCGTTAATGTTAACATTTTAATGGAATTTAATTACACGTTATATGTCAACATTTAATTAATTGGACGTAAGATTATTCAGATGTCGTATATTCCATCGCAAACAGTATGCTAATGCGTTTGTCAATTCTAATTAGAAAACTAATGCGATCAATAACTAGGTTCACGATGCTAACAACTACGATCAATAAACTACAGGCGTCCTCGCATAACACGGTTAGCGCGAGTGCCGTGCTCTACCAAAATCATGTTCTATAAACACCGCGGTATACGCGAGGAGCCAGATTATCTTTTGATATTTTTACAAAAGGGATGTATAACTACGTTGTGTAACAAAGAGAGAGAGTTACCAAACAATACCTGGTGGCACTTAAAATTTCGTTTAGCAAAAAATTAAAAAAAATCCATTAGAGATAGAACTTGCAACTTGGCTTCGCTACGCTGCCGTGCAAACGCGTGCACGCTTCGGCTGTCCGCAGAGGGAAAAGGAAAAAACTGGAAAGGGAAACTGATTTGGATAACGCCAATCGTATAAGATCTCAGCCAAAAAAATCAGCTTGTTTCGACTGAGTTTGCCCAAATCTCGTCATTCATCCTGTACGCTTAAATTTAGCTTAATTCTAGCTTATTATTTACTTACTCCTAATATAACAGTAATCCCTTACTCTTCGTTTTCTCTATTATCTGACAAGTAATAACCAAGTGCAGGCTTAGTTTTCGTCTCAAATGCCTTATGCAGCGATGACAACTTAGCATGCAACGAACTCTTGTATTTACCTAAGTTGTATTCTTGTGCAGGAGGTTACAAATAAACACCCGAAAAATGGGTAACATGAAGAACAAAAATTCGATGAAGATTAATTGGTTTTGCGCGTGTGCAGCGTCGACTGGATTTTAGCTTATTGTACTGTCATAAAACGTGCTTTAATCCAATGACAAATTTTTGTTTGGTTCTTGAATACAATGAAACGGCGTTAAGCTTAGGCATCCTTTTCATTGCGCGAACCTTATTTATTATATGAATCTTTCTTTTGACGATTTTTCGTTAAAAAGGATACCAGCTTTGCCGAGCGCTTACAGCATTTCCGACTTTCCAATAAATCGATAGGGAAGGATAAACGTTCTATTTATTCCCTATAACGTTGCTTTACTCTCTGCTTAAAGGTCTATGGCTCCACGTTCACTTTAAACCTGACGAAATTAAGACTATTATACAATCGTACACTTTGATGTACATTCTCTTTAAGTGAAAATGACCATATCTCAATTCATATTCTGCGTTTTCTAGCTTACTCCTTCTCTAATTTTATGAAAGTCAGTTTGCTGCTTCACCTTTATAACATTATTCTATGACAGGAACCGAAGAAGCTTACTAATCTCTTTCTCTTCAGTATATCAGCTTGTAATAACTATTTTTGATTCCCCGAATCACGTAGTCTTTGGCCAAATCTTTTCAAGTGGGGCTTATAAGAGCTTAGAACTCCCTACCTAGAGAGTTACAACACCTACAAAGGCATGCTGTTAAATTAATGAAATTACCGAGTTAGTTAGTATTGGCTCGAAATGGTGAATGTGTTATGTTTCATTTCTAGTCTAGTTAACCCCTCCTTCTTTACCTTTACTTCTCATTTGTTTTCTCTTCAATTGTCTACGAAGATTTTATAGTAATGCACTTTATTTTTGCACCTACTGTAGACGTTGTAATCAATTGTGATAGGCCTTAATGGTTCCGAGGGTTTATAAAACCGTCAATAAAGTAAAATAAAAAAAAAAAATTAATAGAAAGATATGCATAGTAGAGTGACATACCAAATTAAACATCTTGCTGAACATCTACCTATCACCTAAGCAGTAAAGAGTGGAAGTAATCGTCTGAAGATACAATAATATTGATAAACGGACTGGACTTCCTGTTCTCTAAATCGTATGGGTATTTCGAATTGTGATTGCTTTTGGGTTGAACCATTTGTTTTCAAATACTTGCAGTGATGCTTGTTCTCTGGAGGACTTATCTAATCCACTCATAACCAAACAACACACGAATTAGAATCTTTATTATGATATGCCTAAGATAAGATAACAACTCATCCAAAGGAGAAAAGAGACAAAGTTTAGCGAAAAAGCTAAAAAGCAGTCAAAACTGTAAATTAATACAAACATACAAACACGTACGAGTAAGTGTTTGGAGATATGTAGGTAGTGATAATAGTTTTAAACGTAAATAACAACGTAAATAAACGTTATCTTAAGTATTTTATTTTCAATTTTTCTTGCAAGCAAACTATCATTTAGCTGTTTGTTGTTGCATGTTCATGAACTTGGCGATGAATAGAATTTTATATTCGTTTTGTTAAGTTCGAAAGACAAGGAAGTGGGCACGCGGCTACTGGGCTGCGGCCACTCCCCATCCGTTTCTGTTTGCCTATCTCTTTCACACCATCATCTTGTTACACGGGCATCCACTGAGAATAGCTAAGGAATGCCTGATGATGTGAATTTTGTACTTTAGTCTATGCACTATTAACGAAAACTATCTGAAAAATGCAATTTTTCGCAAATTTTTCTAACGCTGGAGCAGAAGGAACAATTGAAAAGTTGAAATTTGAATAAGTTTCTCTATCTATTAAGGAACAGATATCGATCAAAAGAATAATCAAGTATCAGAATTTGATGCCATTTTTCTTTAATCTTGCTACAAAGGAGAGTTGAACACTCTACTCACTAGATATTTGTTGTACCACTTTCTGCGGTACATTTATCAAACTTGTTTAGGTTAGTTGGTGTGTACGTTTAATGTTGTATCAATTGCATGACGCTGCCACAGCCACTGCCACTGCGGCTACCGCAGCTATAACTGTGCACAACTGTGTGTAGGTAACTGTTAATGCCACCTGCACAGTCATTGTTAGGTTTATATAGCCTATAAATGTATGTTTTTTGAACGGCTTACAGACTGGTACTTAAATAACTACCGTACGATGTTGCGGCATGGATTGCTGGCATAGAAAAAGTCAAGCTTGGCGTGTTTGTGTGTGTGTGTATATGTGTATGTGTGTGTGTGCATCAGCTTGCTGTACCGATTGCCTACAGTACGTAGACCTTTCGTGAAAGTGAAATTTTATATTATTCCCCCAAAACTCTTGCACGGCATACACTCAAATATAAGTTTATACGATTTTGTGTTAATTGACTAATCCGCACTGCACCCAACACACACACACACACACACACGCAAACACACCGCCAATTTATACAATATAGCAAGCAGAGCGTTAAAATAGTCAAGTATATGGGAAAACTAAATAATATAAACAGTAACAACAACTACAACAACAATAAGAAAATCATAACAACAACGAAACGTTAGGAAGTTAAACTCGCGCTCCAAACTCCATGTATTATAGTTAACCAACTGAACGGAGCAAACAGAGCGCTGGCATTGAGATGATATATAGTTCCGTGTAGACAGACAGATGGCGCGTCAAGTCTATTGGGTACTGTTTATAGCCATTTAAAAATTTTTCCTATATACAGATTTTTTTTTTTTTTTTTTGGAATTTATTAAAGAAACTAAATGCATTGCTCATAAAAATACGCGAACCAAGTACAACAACAATAACAAGAATAACGTTGAGCTGTTAGTGCTCGCACCTTACATCGGTTTCAATTACAAGTTTTAGGCCGTAGGAAGAGATTGTTAACTGGATTTTGTGTTTGTTTTTTTATTCACAAAAAAAAAGAAAACGAATAAATAAAATAAAATTAAAGAAAAATATCATTAAAACCCCATACTTGGGTTTAATTATTAAATTATTTTATGCAAATGTCTTACATTTTTAAAATGTTTAACATATTTAACTCTACACTCTACAAATTTTCTTATTCACCCACTCAAAGCAATGTTGTTGTCCGATTTATTGTGCAAAACCAAACGCAACGGTTTGATGACAAACGCCCAATACTATGCTAATCCACAGAACTTTATGTATGGTCTATTTAATTATTTATGTCGACCTTGTAGATTCAATTGGTTTAAGATCAAACGCAACATATTTCTTTCAACTCAACAGGTGAATAAATTTTGAATATTTTCTAGAACGCATACACACAGAGGAACGACCCTATATGCAAATTGCTATTAAGCACGGCACGAAGTCTACTAATTTTTTCTGATGTGCGTATTTGTGTGCGTCTTTGCGACCAGTGCATCAATGTTAACCTTGAAATTCACCTTATTGTTCCGTTTCCACAAAGAAAACTCCTCTATCCAATGCCTTTACCTGTATAACAATTTATGTGTGAAAAACGTGAATAAACGCAAATTAGAAAAAATAAAAACGCTATAGTGAACCAGAAGACTGTTGTTCATATAACGAATTTTTAAAAGTGGCAGAAAAATAGTTCCGATCCGAACTATTTTCTACCCTGTTCGCTCTTCGGTCAAAACGCGTAAGTGTAGCAAATTTCATCCAAATATTTCAAGATTTGCGACCTGTAGATTGAACAGAACAAGTCGGACAGATGTACAGACAAGTTGAAATGACTCTG
This sequence comes from Glossina pallidipes, assembly GCA_000688715.1. Lineage (NCBI taxonomy): Eukaryota > Metazoa > Arthropoda > Insecta > Diptera > Glossinidae > Glossina > Glossina pallidipes. The sequence continues at coordinate 1,621,163 of KK499795.1, forward strand.
CATCGATTGGTATGATAAAAAGTGGGTTCATATCAACTTTTTTTGTATACATTCGTACAAACTCAATATATCCTTGTACCATACGTAGTGTAGAATATAAATGCGATATAGGTATGTACCTAAGAGTACAGCTATTGTAACGTATAAGCTTGAAAACAAAGCGCAATTCAATAAAAAAGCATTTTAAAATTTGGGATCATGTTTGGTGTTATATGAACCGTGAGTTTTGCATCGAACTGAAATAGAAAACCGTGGGTTTTACGTCGAACTGAAATAGATAACCGTGGGTTTTATGTCGAACTGAAATAGAAATGAGGAGTGAGTTAGACCATCTGTGGAATATATTAGGAAAATATTAATGAGACAAGCAAAGCAATCCGACGAGGAAGCGGTGAATTGGGGATAGCTTCTTAACATAAAATGATAAAAGTAATGTATGTCGTGGTGTTGAGTTTAATTCTACTAAAACAGAATAGAAATAATTCATTTTGATATGTGGAGTTGTTTTTTATTTCAAATTTGAATAAAAAAACTATCAGTCTTAATGAAAGGCCACTCAAAATTCAGGTCATTCAAAATTTTAGTGATATTGTGAGTACAATTAGCTTGAGAAAAATTCTCAGCAATAAAATGTTCTCGAAACAAAAGAATTCGTTTTTTTTTGATTTCATGGATTCATAAAGTTATAGAAGCCTTTACAGTTTTTGAGTAAATCCGATTTTTTTTTTCTTAAGTAATTACGATTACAAGTTACAGTAACATTTACCACACATCAAAACGACAGCGGTAATAGAGAATAGAAGAATTTTAAGATAAAGTTACCTAAGCTCGTCTCCTAACTTGGAAGAGAATGTTGTCAAACGACAACCAACTTGTCTGACATCTTTTAAGAAAGTTATTCCATCCAACAGGGAGGAAGATTTTTCAAACATGCTTCGCTAGATCGTAGAAATTTGACAGAAGCGGTTGCAGTACGGAAGAGTTGGTGAATGTGTTATTGAAAAATCCCTCAATAGGAGAAAATCGTATCAGGAAAACTCCTCGAAATACGTGTTGGGTCAAGAATTTGGAATTAAGAATTATTTTTGCCTATAATCAAACCTCACTTGTTTAATATTAAATTAGGTAACATAAGTACATTTACCCCAATTTGGAGAAGAGAATATTGACCTAAATCTTTAAATTTACTCTTTCAGACTCTATACCACTCTGTCACACTCTACACCAGGACCCGAGATAGACCAACCTTTTATTACGACTAGGTTTTATTACAGCTATCGATACAGAAAGTGATTTTAAATTTGTCTGTCCGTCAAGCTACGGATTGCCACTTTTGAGATATTTAGATGAAGTTTGCTACACCGGCCTTTTATCGCCCAAGGACGGATGTTAGTTAAAATGATCAGGACTACTTCCATACAAATAGCGCCCTATTTTGGGAAGCCTTATTTATATATGTGATTTAATTGGGCGTGCCCTATTCACCACATATGCATATGTATGTATACATATTTATACATATCAATATGAATGTTTCGCTTACCGCACGATTTAGCTCCACTTTTCGAATGTTTTTCTTTGGTTCTTCATACTAACTGTGAAAATTCACAAAACAAATTTCTCCAACAATAAATATTGATAACACTAGATTTTTAAGAATTGAATAATAAATAAATAGTTATTTCAGAAGAGAACAGATGCTTTTCTAACGTAAATCGTAATAAAAATTTAGTTCTTAAGTGATTACAGAAATTTATTTAAAAACGGTTTTTAATAAGGTTATTCGATCTCCTTGGCAGTACGTTATGATCTCACTTCACTAATTCCATGTAAATGCTCTGTAGCTAAGGTGTACAAGCATTTAAAGCGCATTATAGGGACTAGTAAATTTTTTATTTGTGAGGCGGTGTTTGTCATGAAAAAGGGTTAAATCCGAGTATAGTAAGTAGGACGGTAGCTTATTTCTATTTGAATTTCGCAGACAGTCTTGCGAAAAACCCATAAAACATCGTTGTAACAAAGATCTTCTAAAATTATGTTTTCTTGCACATTTTAACATTTCACTGCTCAGTCATGATAAATCAATTGTGCTTTGTAAAAATACGATCTAAACGAAATTCTACGATACACAAACGCGGTCTTTCGACTCATTCACATTCCGGACTCTTCGAAAAAACACGTATTACACAAGACAACGTGCTCGGGTTGCAGTTCGAAAAGAAGAAAACAACCATTATCTTCGAACAATTAACTTGGATTCTCCTTTTCTCTTTCCAATCCAATTTTACTATTTCTCTTATAATAGTTAGTCTACTGCGAAATTCAATTCGATTCAAATATGATTGAGAGCAAAGAAATTGATTGCTTGAGCATGCTTATTTTCTCTCAATTGCCTTCTCGCAATATTTATTTATATGTTTTTGCTTCAAACCTTTTTAAACAGTGCGTGGTGTATATTCATTAGCATTATTTTGTTATTGTAAAAGTTTGTTTGGCTGTGAGAGGATTTCTTTGATTACTTGGCATTACTGAGGTTTGAGATATTGCTGGCATTGTTACTGTAAATTTTTGTTTGCTCTGAGAGGAGGTTTCTTTCATTTAGTTTGGAATTCTCAAATTCTCTCAGTCGGCTTCAGAATTTTCAACGAGAAAGATGTGTGAATTTTGTGTCGCGAGAGCTTGTGCGAAATAATATACGTAAATATAGAAGAAAACTTAACGCATAATAAATTAATAAAAGGTTTTATTATTATTATTATTATTACTTTTGGGAAACGGATAAATAAAGAAGTACAAAACGAAACGCTTGTATTCGAGTGAATACAAAAGAAGAAAAAAAGGGGAGAGAGCGTTATACAAACTGTAGTGAACACAGAATAAAATAAATCAAGTGTGAAAAAAAAATCTATAAATAATCCGACTTGAAAATACGAAAATTGTAAATTTATTTAATAATTAACGATCCACATAACTACTAGTCCAAGTTTTAAAAAATTTAAAGGTTACATACATATCTATATATATATATATATATATATTTATTTGTATATATATATACATTTATATGTATATATATTTCATTTTCGTATCTCAAAGAATATTACGAACATTATCGACTTTATTGCGTTTATAAGTCTTTTCTGTACGAATAAATTCAATTAAGAAATTGCCTTGTTGCAGAGGTAAGGCGAAGAGATGAATCCTGTTTTCGGGTTTTGTAAGGAAACATAGAGAAAAACTAATAAAAATGTTATGAGTTGTTGAAAGAGTTATTGCTTACATATGCCAACCAAAGAGAACTCCGTGTTGTTTGTTTTTTCTTCTGTACTCAAAACTTAATTTTACCGAGTGCACAAAGATTTTTTTCTTGTGTCATTGCTCAAAAATAAAAACAATGAAGAAACAAAAATAAATAAATCAAACCGTTCGTTATATACACATACTATCAGGCAAATCTGCGAAAGCATACCTTAAAAAATAAAGGGAAAAAAAAACAAACTATAAAAATGAAATCACAACAAACAGTTTCAACTTAATAATAAGGAGAGAGACAGAGAGAAAGAGAGATAGGTAGAAAGAGAACAACTAATGAGAAATTGAAAAACGATTCTATTTAGATAAAATAATAAAAAAAAAATTTTATATCAAGTGTTTGGTCAAGTTATTTAGTTAGTTTCATCTCTATGCAAACTCGGCAGGCTCGCATTCGCACATGCAAGCAACTTACACCGACACCGATGAACATAAACATATTATATTCATAATGCACGCCATGCGTTAAAAACCAAATGAAACGTACATGTCAGCAGCGCCGCGGTTGGTATTAAAGTGCGTTATCGTGCGTTTATGCTTTTATGCTTAGCTGTTGTATTTATTTGTTATTATTATTGTGGCTGTTGCTGTTTGTGCCTATCATCACAAAAGTCGAGTAGAGTAGTAGAGTCTGGCTGCTTAAGAGATGTCTACTCACATGTGTTGATTTAGTTAAAAATCACTTTCACACACACACACACACACACACACACACACACACGCACACATCCATATACATGTTCGCACGTATCCAAACACACATTACCCATCCACACACATACACACACTAGGAAAAAATGGCAGCAAGCAATCTAAAAATTGATTGAACTTTTTGTCATAAACTTTACTTTCAATATATATAAAAAAGAAATAATAATAACATAAAAATTTAAATAATTTTCAAAGTCAAATCTAAATTCTTCTTATTGTTGTTAAATCAAAAGAGAAAATCAAAAATCTCTAAAAAAAGTAAAAACTCAAGAAAAATATTTTTATCCAGAATGTCATCATCAACAGCGACAACAACAACAACAACAGTCATGTCAGCGTCGTCATCATCTCCCACAGCTACAACACGTACATCTGATTGCCGAAAATTTTCACCGAACATTTTTAACAAAAGCAAATGCAGCCATTGTTTCCGTCAACGCGAAGAACACAGTGCTGCCGCTTTAGAGTGCAATAGGGTAATTTTTTTATACTATATTTGTGTTTTGGTTTTGTTATATGTCTTCCTTCAATATATTATTATTATTATTATTATTATTATTATAAATTTAGCCAGAGAATAAATTCTAAGACTAATGTCTTAAAGCACTAGCATCTAAGGCTTTCGGCTTTTATTTTTATTAATATTATTATTATTATTATTATTGTTATTATTATTATTATTATTATTATTATAAAAACTCTACCGCACTTGAAATTTGAACTCACGACCATTGAATTGCTAATCGAGGCTCTTGCCTACTCTGCCACTCAGGCGGATCCCCCCTTCAATATGAGTTACAAGTTTAAAAATAAAATTTCACAAAAATTCTTATCGCATTATCAGTTTTTAATAAGCAACTAAGAAACATATTTCCGAATTTTTGGATTGTACGCAACAAGGGTAGGAACCGGTAAACGTATATTAGTGAGTTTTGGACAACAAATTATACACCATAAAAATCTACTAATGAAAAAATTTATGCGTTGTTTTTTTAATATTAATACGGGCAGACAGTATTCCATATTCTATTTGGATTCACAAGTAAACGACTTGCGGTAAAAATTAAATGAGTGGGTCTGAATTTGCGCGGTCAAACACTACGTATTAATATCTTTCTTATAATAGTAATTGAAAAGAAAAATCAAAGTTATCCTTTTAGCAAGAGGTGTGCTTACTAGTCTTATTAAATTATGTGCATAACTTAGGCTAGAAATGCTTCAAATTCAGAAAACTTTTTCTAAATTACTCAAAAACTATTCATTTTGGTAAAGCGTTTCCGTAGAAGTTCGTTAAAATACGTCGGAATGATTGAAAGGTTACCTATGGAAGGTAGAGATTATGGATTTATGGTCCGCTATCGATTTCACTGTTTCGATAACATTCGTTTCCATCCCCGAAAAGACATCTGATCTACACTACTGTATGCAGGGATTTTTTGAAAAAATTCGAGTCTATTGTAATCGGCGAGTGTTTGAATGAAAAAGTGTAGTTTTCGATAAAAAATCGTCCTTTTGCTCACAAAAAGTTTTTTATATTTCCGCAAAGAAGGCTTTTCTAAGAATACTGTAAAAATTCAAATGAACAAACGGAGATTGCGGGGGTTCGTGCTGATGATTAATATCAGAAACTTTATGCCAAACTTTTAATTTCTTGGCAGAAGGCTGAAGGTTATCTTACCCCTCTCGGCCTCATATCTCCACTGCACTAACACCTTTTTTTTATTAGGAAATGCTTTTTTTTTTTATTAGGAATGTCTTTTTTTGGACGACATTTGTTAATGTATGAGAGAAGTTAGAAATCAGCAGGTGACTTCAGGCAGGCCTTCAGAAAAACCCCGAAACTTAAAGGAAAACATTTTTTATGGGTAGTCAATTTTTTTCCACGTAGGTTCTAGAAGGATCTATTAAACCAATATAAGTGATTTAGATTTTCGGAAAATTTACGTTGGCCATGCCCTAACCCTTTGCACATTAAAAAAAGCAGTCTGAGTATACGTTTAACTTTAAGATATCCATTCTACAAGAATCGTCTTAGTACTGTATATGCAGACTTCTGGACGGATGGACTGACAAACAGAAAAAACTAAATAACTTAATAAAACAGAGAAAGTATGTGCTTTTTTCTCGACTTAGATTGTAATCCTATTAATGAATTTTGCAAAACGATCGCATTTTGTTGGTGGGTGCTAGAGTTCGAGTATGATTTTAAACGAATGTCAAGTTAGCAGAGATGGAAGTTTGGTTGTTTCACATGCAAATCCCTTAATCCCTCTTAATGTAAAATATTAAGTTTAACCTAATTGGCAATTGTATCGAATGCGCCTTAATAAAGTAATATTTTATAGGGATTAAGAAGTAATTAAAACCAATGACTGCTAGGCATTTTTCAGATCAGAGCATCTTAAACAATTTTAAAGCATTTTTTTCATATCAGGGGCAATGACATGTATAGTAGACACCCTTCTTCCGTGTTATATAAATCTGTGTTGCACATGAACCGTTCACAGCCGAAAGCGATTAACTTATTTTTTATATTTAAAGTAACTTTCTCCAATAACCAGGCTTCAGGCACCACATCGCAAATTTGTAGCCTTGTGGCCTTTGAATAACAAATAGTTTCTTTTTTCACAAGAGAGACAGAGAGGGAAACGCATAAAACTTGACTAATACATAGTTTCTGTCTCATTTTTTTACCGGTCACAACTTTTCGGCCGTGTTATTCGATGAATACATGTTATATGAATGCGTGCAGTACAATAGAACAAGTGGATGATAGATTTGAAGATGAATCTTAAGAAATATCTATGGATTCTGAGTTACATTAATTGTGGATGAAAACATCAAATTTGTATGATTTTTAATTTTTATTCTTTTTTTAACACATCTGTAAACATGAAGCCGTTTTTTTAAGGGCCTGTTATGGTGAGATTACGATAATTACTCATTAGTTTAAATGCGGCTCCTATTCCTGCCTGTTGAGTAGCCTTATGCTCATCTTGATAATAGAAACGACCATAACGAAACCGTCGGGAGATACCGGAAGAATGTTCTTTTCTATTTGATGATCGTGCTAGTATGCAAGTCTTTCGAAGACAGCTGACATGGTAGAGGGGTTACAAGAGCATGAGATTGTCGATATTCGATTGGACCTTGAAAATATACGGTGTGGGGGTCATGCAAGCTTCTCAACAGGCTGTACCAATGTCCGCAGGCAGTCTCCAAGGTCAAGAGTCTCCAGTCGATAGCATAGTGTACTCTTTCTGCGTAAATAGATATTTTCGGATCTTACTCCTCGGATAACAGTTATCCTCGGATCGCATATATCCTTTCTAAATTTTAACGATTATCAATTGACAATCAATTCAAAACTGGTACGGACTTGGAGAATCCGACTGTCTAGTTAAAACATAATAATATAAGGGTATCAGTAAAAGATTCAAAAAAAAGAAACCAAATAACTTACTCTAATGCAATTGCAAGAGTATGCAAAAAAAGAAGAGAATAGATATAGGAGGTACAAGGAATTTTTCTCTTACCTTATTTATCCTTTCTTGCTTATAGCTGCGCTTAAACTACAACTTACTCTATCGTGTCATCTCCGTACATTTAGCCACTTATGTTTAAAGCCTGACTTTAGTGGTTTACCACAACTTGGCCATCCTGGCTTAAAAAAGTCTTCATTTTTACCTTAATTCGCAGATAAAGCGGCCAATCACAATTTTTAGCCGCTTCCCATATTTCTCCATAGGGAATCTAAAATCTATCGTTCGGAAGAGTTTCTAGTTTTTTTTGAGAGCGTGGTTTATTTGTTCGTTCTTGTTGTAAAAATTACTTTATCTTATTATCTACTTGCACTTATTATAATTATTATCTAACTACAGAAGCTTGACGCACAAGTGCAAATTCCGTCCAGGATTAAATAACTAAGTAAACCCCTTATTAGGAGCAAAAACCTAAAAGTCTACGTTTGTATGTGAAGTAAGAACAAATTAAGTGTCGTAGGTCTTTCGCAAAGGAGTTGTAAGCCCAAATAATCTTTACCTGAAAAGATCTGGGCAATGCATTCGTGACTCGAGGAATCAGCAGGACAAATTCACTAACGGGGAAAAGATTAAGCAGGTTCTTAGATCCTTATCTTTGAAAAATTTCGTAAAAATTGAGATGAGGCGGAGTTTTAAGAAAATTAAGAAAAGAACAGTGTAGAAAACGTTCTTACGTACTCTGAGATACGGTTCTTTCTTTTTAGGTTAACTAGATTAAGCTGCATGTGCTTTGAAATCTTGGTTTCTTTATCAATAGCAAGTCCATCTTAAATGTTTCTGCTCATAGATATTTGTTTAAAAAATCTATGCAGGACAAGTTCTTTCTGAAATTTATAAAAGTACCTTTTTTTGGTATTACCCTTTGATTTATTCATTCACGATTTAATTTGATCTTCAGGCTGTTTAAAGACTTCCGTTAGAGTATTGTCTAACCAGTAAGGGACAAAAAGTTTTTTATAGTAGTAGGTGTTACGCAGAAACAGGCCATAGTGCAATTTTTTATATAGCCAAGGGGTGTCCCTTATTCGTGGACTACGGTGATTGTCAGAAGTAGGTGAAGAAGTGCAAGTTTTTTATAGTAGTAGGTGTTACGCAGAAACAGGCCATAGTGCAATTTTTATATAGCCAAGGGGTGTCCCTTATTCGTGGACTACGGTGATTGTCAGAAATAGGTGAAGAAGTGAAGAAATGAAGATGGAGAGTGGGTGACTTCAGCCTAGTGAATGTGTGCGCCCAACCGTTGAGTATTGTGACTGACGGTTCCCTCACTTCAGCTATGAGTAAATTCTGCTGCACTAAGGTTTGCACTTTCTTGGAGCATAAATACAAGCAGTATCCAACTCATCAAAAAGTGGTTCACAAGTCTCATGCAAACACCCCCCCCCCCCCCCCCCCTCCTCGGCCACCTAAACCAAAGCGAATGTCTTCTCACATCTATGGCGCCCGAAGAGTGAAGGATTAGAAGAATATTAGCGTCTACTGTCCGTTTTGCTTAATGCGGCTGACAATCGCTTAAATGCTAGTGTGTTTTAATGAAGAATGCTTCAGACTTAGCCCAACTGAAGAGTGAATACATACGCGAAATTCCAACTTTATAAACAATTTCTTAAATGCGTAGTTTTCTAGCAGTAAGTAAAGTGAATTTTGTACTTTAAGCGCATATTAGTCGTTTACTTTTTTGTGGGTATGTTCTGGGATAACGCCGTTCTTTCAAAATTTAGTTTTTTTTTTGTGTAAACCATCAATGCATTAATTAGGCAGCAAAGTAAATTTCAAAATATCTCCGATTCTTTTGCAACTTTATTACAAAAAGGCAGATACACGTACATAAGAAGATACGGATGGAATTTAGGATTTAATGATTAAGAGATGAAAGACTTAAATTCCGTTGCAAACATTCTTTTCAACTGAAAAGGAAAACTTGCTTATGCTGCTTACAATAAATTCTCATCATAATTATGGTGGACAAAAAAGCAGAGGTGGAGATTAGGGGCGCGCACAAGATATGTTGGGTTTTTTTTCTTTTTTTTTTTGATGGATAACATAGTTAGTGTTAGAAATGCTGAAAGGGTTAACAGAGTTATGGCATCTTTGCACCTGCACATACCATAAGCATAGAACTGATGAGATTTTGTTTTTCAGTCGTACATATTCATGTTTTTCTTTTATTACCTAAGTCTCAGAAAAGAATTTTCTTTTTCTTAGATTTTTTTTTTTTTTGTTTTTTTTTTAAGAAAATCAAAGGTCTCTCTCTACTGCTGCTTCAGCTTTGAAAGCATTATTTTTCAAAAACTATGCCTGTTATACTAAATTTACCACACAGCAGTTCACTCACTTTGCGCGCAGCACATTTACTAGTAAGTTGTTAAAGTGTTGATGAATGCTTGCTCGAGTGTTTGCGCGCAGTAGTTTCCAACGACTGCAACGACGTGTGTACTTACTTGCTTGAGATTTGTCTGAGTACAGCTTTTTTTTCCTTTTGTGATCATATCTGAAGGTACAAAATTAGTTTATAAGTAATTATCTTGCGGTTGTAAAGTTAGAACGGTGTATAAAGGAAAAGAAAAAAAAACAAGAAGAGCGATGTTCCATATACACTTGCAGACACACACACACGCGAACACATATCGTACCCCCTCTTAGGTAGTAGGTACTCTTGATAATTAAATATCTTTTTTAGATTGTCTGTCTGAAAGGAGTGCGCCAAGCTGTTCGTTATAGGGAAAGAAGAAAGAAAAAGAAGAAGAAGAAAAGAACAGATAATATCTAATAATTTGAAATGATTTTAATTGATGGCGCATATCTCTCACTACACTGATGTGCATTGTAGATCCCGACGAGGTGTACAAAGTCTATAGGAGGCAAGAGAATAACAACTTAACTATAAAAAGTAAAATTATTATTATTTAATTTTATGTGTTTAACATTTTACTTTAATTGATTTATTTGATCTTTTTTCACTTTATTAATAATATTTTGCTTTTTATTTATTATTAAGCTACCATTAAAAACCAGTTTTATATACTAGCAAGCAACTATTTATTGCTTCAACTTGAGTTTGACTTATATATGTGTATTATAAAGTTTTTTTGTTTCTCTCTGCCACCATTTACATATAAACATAAATTTACATAAAAAAAGATTTCTATTTAATATTAAAAACAATAAATAACGGAACATAAATCATTAAAGAAAATATATATATAAAAATTCCAAACTAATGTTTGCTAACGTTATTTACGATAAGCGCATAAAAAACTACAATTCACGATTTATGCACCTTAAATACTTGTTTTTGTTTTGTTTTCTTTTTTTCTAATTTTTTTTATGCGCTCACTCTCCGAAAAGGACGTAGTATTCATTTCAGCATTTTGTTTGTGACGGCGAAAGATATGCGCATATAGAATATGCAAAGAATATGCATGAGCTTTTCATTAGCACTATCATAAAAAATTGGCATTATAGTATAACCGCCCAAAGTTAGAAAGGCCTTTGCATTTAAATCCAATGCTTTTATCCAGTGCTATAAGTAGTTTCCTCGTTCTTAACTTAGCAGTTAGTAGTTAAAGAGATATGGTCGCTCACTATGATTACGACGCAAGGGTCTGGCTTGGGCGGGAGGACATCATAAATGTACCATACCATAGTTAATTGAAAAAACTTGGTTCTTACCACTTCAAAATGACCCTTGCTTTTTGACCGACAGCGCTAGTCGTGGCCTTGTCGACCTCCTCATAGATTTCGCACGAAGTGTTCGACAAGAACGATGTAATAATTGAAAATAGTTAGAAACGATGAAATAAGAAGTCCTATCCTACTCCGTTGTATTCCTAAGACATTGCTCTCTCTGACTATCACTTATTGCGATCAATGGCGCATGGCCTGGCTGACCAGCACTTTCGTTCTTATGAAGAGGACAATAATGGGATAGATATACGGATCGAGTCAGAAGATGAGCAGTCTTTTCGACGCGAGATTCGTACGCAAAAGGGGAAAGGCAAAGTTATACACAATAGAATTCATAGAGAATTCTAACTTGGGTTCACTTTCACAAAACATATAAACACGAATTTTGAAGTTTATGATTGGCATGATTGCTTTTATCCGTAAAGTGACAAGTTGGCGTTATTTACTCAACTACACTGAATTCAATTGTTGTTCAATTCTTTATAGAACTGCATATGTACCACTAATTCAATATTGAGCGTGACACTAAATTTGGTGGTATTTTTACCGCCATCTATATAGAGTTCAGATAAAAAATTCGACCTATAAGCGAAAAATTAAAACAACCTGTTAAAAATATTGAAGTTTTTAAAAGGTTCTCATTAGCAACGTAGAGAGAACTTACTAACAATGTTGTTGCTATCGCTGTATAAAAATATGGCAAAAGAAAATTTGCGATCGACATGCTCACCTTTCACACAAACACTGCCTTTTATATATGTTTGCCTTAAGTGCTGGGTGCTCATTATTCGCCCCAAGTATAGAAAGCCTCCTCTTTTACTTATTATATCTAATATCGGAGGGAGGAGGGATTTACTTTGGAGAAATGTTTGCAGCATCCAGAAGGAAACTTTCAGAGGTCCTATGCAACATGTATATTTTTGATCAGCATCAAATTTAGAATCGATTAAACATGAAAGATTCACAAGGCATCTCTACCAGAGAGTCTGTGCAAGATTCATAGGGAATCTCAAAAATATAGTACTGTCATAAGTCAAACGAGCTGGAAGGTTTAGCACTCAACGTAATATTGGAAATTGTGCTGATCGGTCGAAGGACACCACGCCTTCACGTAAACTCGGAATATTTACATTTAAATAAAAAAATATGTATTTGAACTATAACTCTAAAAATTTATACACGGATTCGATTGATGATCCTGCAGTCTCTGAGGTCACATCCTCACAATATTATAGAGTCTCAACATATCACTCCCCCGTAAAAACGCCTGCAACATGCAGGAAGATACCTCGGAAACCCTGCAGTGTGTATGCATTGTTGATCGGTGCTAAATAGGCATGTTTGTCCGTCCGTCTGCGCATCTGTTTGTCTATCTAACAATTGCCGGTGGCGGTAAACACACTCTTGGTCGTAAGAATGTATATGTCGATTCCAAATTGTACAAAAATATTGCACGGAGGTTGTTATTTAAAAGAGGGACAAATCCGTCAAAGAGCGCGCTCGCCACGTGGGGAAGATCTGTGTTTTCAAACGCCAACAAGTAAGTTAGTCGGTCTTTATTCGTAAACAGCAATAAACGCATGTGCGTTTTGTTTGAAGATAGAGGTGCTGGGTATAGAAGATTCGACTACAGCCGAATAAAAGTTGCTTACTTGTTTTTATTTATTTATTTATTTATTATAGCTACAATTTTTTTTTTTTGCAAGTTTTAACTTTACGAATTCCGAATGATGATCAAACAATTGTGTACATGAAAAGATTAATTATTTCGATTATTTCGCTTGAAATTACAAGGTTTTCTTGTCATGAGCGAGGCGATTCTATATTATTAAGGTGATAGGTTGCCAATCGCATTATACATAATGTGAAAATTTTTAGAAACTCAAATGTTTTATTCTATTTGAGAACAACTTTTGCAGGCGAAGGTGCGTAACATAAGTAAAAAATGTCGAATCGACGTAATTTTTGAATTTCAACTTAAAACATGCGAACAAGCAAAGGTGACCATATTTTTCCGAGCAACCGCAGTTGACATACAAAACGAGGCGAAAAATGAGAAATAAAAGTAAAAGACATATTGATTAGAAAGAGAAAAGATGGGTTGAATGTGTTTGCGCTACAACTGATATTTGGATTGCCTTACCTTTCAAGATTGCTTTTTATCATTATATCATGTTAGTTTAGCAGGATTGTGAAGGTGTCGTAAACCAGGAACAATTTTCAAGGAATCAAAAGATTCTTTAGGATGTAATTGGCAAGTGAGAAATTACACTACGCCTCCACAATCCAATGCCTCGGCTATATTTGACGACGAATTGCGTGTTATTGCTGTAAATTTAGAAGTGCGTAGATCACAAATACTATCAGACAGGGTGCAAGGTACATAGTCGGTGAAGGTTTATGATTTACGTAAAAAAAAGTGTTCTAAATAAGAAAAGAGTTTGGAGTCCTTTCAAATATTTTCTGAGAAAGATTTTGCTTAGTTTTTCAGACCCTTTGAATCCATTTTTAAACTTTGCCCGATTGAGCAGCTTCAATGGCTTTACCAGGCTTTATGGATCGATGATGAAACACATGGGCAATCAGATTTCAATGTTGATTAAGAATTATCTTCGGTAGTTTCTTAGGTATAAAACGTGATCTAATTGCACAGTTATAGTTGGTAATGCCGTGAGAGAGAGAGAGAGAGAGAGAGAGAGAGAGAGAGAGAACTCGAATAAGAGATAGTGATGTTATTCATTTATTTACATCGTTCTTATTTTTGTGGGCATTTGGGAAAGAATTATGAAAGCGGCGTGGGATTTATTAAGCTAAAGGTAACATTGCCTTGCCTTATTTATTTGTAACAGATCGGTCAAGAATTCTCGGGACATGCTAACAGATTTCATGCCGAAGTTCAATGTCTCTGCGATATCTTGCTTATGAGTCACAGTAAGTTTTGTGACGCCACTCGGGAAAATACGAATTAATTTTATAGAATAAACATTACTTAAGGAAAAAACTGCACTCCAAAACTCATTACGAGCATTGCAAAATTGCACGAATTGAAGTTCGAGTGGCAGTTAGACGAACGACACAATAAATGCGCTTGTGCGGTGCATCATGAACTCCTCAGATGCCAATGTTTGAGATGATTGTGCCTATTGATATGTAGCTGAACATATAGCATAGCTTATGTAGCATTGATGGAGTAAAAATTATGGAAAAACAAGTGAAGATACTACAGTGGGCCACGCTCCGTCAATAGCTACTCCACATCACCCTGCACTTATTCATATAATGACTTAAAAACAAGTCGTTATATGGGAAGCGGACGAAAAAACCTGCTCTGGTTCGAGGCATCTTCAATGGTGTTCGTCCTTGACGTGAGACACATGAATCGATCGGCATAATGAAAGATGCGTCCATCTTAACTCCTCCTGGGTATTGCATACATACGCACGTATATATGTATGTAAATCTCAAAGGCAGCATTCGGGGAAAAGATTTGGGCCATTGTGGAAGCAGCAAGGCTTTCGGCGATTTTGATAAACAATTCCATCAAAAACGTATCGAAATATTAAAGAGGCGCTGGGCTGAAGGGTTACTCATAGCGCAGTGTTTGTTTTCGTGATTAAAACCAAATTTCGAAAACTGAAATGTTAATCCTTGGACTTATTGACCGACATATTGTAGGATTATAGTTACAAGTTGACCTTCATCGTCAAATTGCATCATAATAATATTGCAAGATTGTTTTCGAGCATTGCTTCCTTAGCTAGCTATCTTAGACGATTGAATTTTTAACAACATTGTAATCGGCATAATAAAAAAGTCAACAAATGTCTTAAGTATCTAGAAGCTAAGAAAATCACTGAACAGTGTCTGATTAAAAAACTAAATACAAGTCATGAACTTCCAAAAATCACGAAAATTTAAAAAAGCTGTGGTGTGAGAGAAGCAGCCGAATTTCGGAAACCAATATATTGTGAAAACAATCAAAACATTAGCAAAAACAACGACTATTATATTGGACAAGCGGGACAGAGGGAGCCAGAAAGGCAACTGACAATTTAAACGTCTATTTGTCTTTTTTTTGTTTTTTGTGTTTTTGTTTTCGAAGATTTCTTATTATTTACTACGATATTGCTGCTACTCGTTGTTAGCCAAGAGCCTTAGGAAACGTGGAAGTTCAAAAGCATTCGAGAAGAAAAACGAAAACAGTAAACCGTCTTAACCGTCATGTTGACTGACACTTGCAGAATTGGACCGAACAAATATCAGTTAGTCGTTGGGTGGTTAAGTTTATGCTTTTTTTCTTATTTATTTCATTGGATTTGTGTTTTTTCCTATTTCTTGTTTTTGTTTTTGTTTTTTTTTTTTTTTATTTCTCTTTTTTAAGTTTTAACATGTTTTCTTTTTAATTTTCTTGTTATTCTTTTATTACTCGTTTTCAAACTTTGATCTATAAAGGTTATCAAGAAGTTTAAATCAAATTTTTTCTCCATTGCTGCTGCTGCTGCTGCCTCCTGATCAAAACAAACACCAAGTGTTTTATGAATTTTACACTAATATCAACCTGAACATTGCGTTGTTGCTTTTATATACATTCGGATACTGCATGGTGTTGGTGCTCAATGTAACCGAAACAGGTTATAAAACAAAAGCCAATAACGTATGTGTTGCCAAATGGTTACATAAAGAATACCTTGTATAACATACTGCGGAGAATAAATAAATTATTAATTCTTCTGCTCTGTAGCTTTGCTGTGTTGAAAGGAAACAAAAATCTTCTTTAAATACCAGAAAAACCTTAAATTAAAAAAAAAAAGAAAAATATTTTTATTTATTACTTCACTACCAAGCAGCAGCAGCAGCAGCCAGCGATTGTTGCGACATTTGTTTTCTTATTCTTATTGTGTCGAGTTTATTTTATTTGTTAATAATATTGTCTTGAATAAATATTGAAAAATTTTATAAATAAATATACGATTTTTTTAAATCTCGCTGTGCGGGTTAAATCATCCTCTCTTTCACAAACAGCAGCCGTTCTCTTATTTGCTTATGAACACCACGCGCTTAAGCGCTTTATTTTCTTAAACGTTTGGATCTTAATTCTGTTGTTATTTCAATTTCTTAATAATCCGCTTACTGTTTGTAATCAGCTAAATATAGAATGTGATTGTTATATGATGGCTTCAGTTGTTGCCATTTTTTCGTTGTTTTTGTTTCTAATTTTTGGGCATTTCCTCTGAATGGTTTTTTCATTCGTTCATACAAAAATGTTTACACGATTTTCTTTGCAAGCATCATTTTTTTAATTACGCATTACTTCGTACGGATTTAATAATATGGATAAGTTCTTTTATAGGTTTTGTTAGCAGATCAGAAGATACGCACGGGATAGAAGAGTACGGTTCTAAGTTATTTCTGTAGTACATCTACACCATTCCATATACAAGCAATGCCGAGTCTAGAAGGAGAAGAGAATTTTCATCTGCCAATTAATTGAAATTCAAGATTAACCAGTGCTATCAAAGCTAGCAAGCACGGGATAATCGTTTATTTTTATTGAAAATATCAAAACATTAACGTATAGTAATTACGGTATTTGTTCAATAACATCTAGGATTTTTTTCTTTTTATTCAACACCCCACCTGTGGGTGTATTCAGCGTGTACCGAAGTATGCACCACTCAAAAGTGCTCGGGATAGATCCACCTATTTTTATTCAGCAAGTGACACTCGATCGATCTAAGCTTGTCCGCTTGTCCGTCCGTCTGTCCGCCTTGTGTTCCTGTGTGCAACCTGAAATTTGGTACAACAATACATTCTGGCCCAACGACGAACACTATTGAAAATCCTTCGAATTGGATCAATTTTTCCGTGTAACACATCAGTCTAAATATTCGTTATATGAATAACAGTATTAAGTGAACTGTTGTAAGTTATTTAATGGCAGAAAGCATGTCTAATGTCTTCAATGGTTTTTTTGGTATTACCAATCACTTAGTGGGTGTCCTCTGTGCGTGTAACGCAGTAACAGGCAGGAGAGAAAGAATTAGAAACCAGCCGCAGCCTAGCTGACTGAGCACTTACTACAGCTACGGCCAAACTACACTGATATTTGAACCCGCGAACACCGCGAGTCTTATCTCTTTATCTAGTGAGCTATGCGGCATCCCATAGTTGATTCTATACATAAAGTAGCCCGAACTTAAATGAATAGCAGGATACATCATATTTGGTGTATGAAACTAATGTTGACTTTTTTCTTTGCGTAAACTCATTCTTGGCAGTTATTTGCATGTATATTGCAATGCGTGCATAGATGATATCACAATTGGAGCGTTGAACGTGAAACAAAGAAAACTTGTTTCTTTGAAAAAGCATTCGGGTGGTATGAACTCTCAAAAAGATCCTATCAAAATTTACTTTCATAATATAAGTGCACTTATAAGCGTCAGCGGTTCACCGGTTTATAATTTTTTTTTTTTTTTTTTTTAATTTATAGTCTTACTCGTATTATAAAGAAAGTATCCCACCAAATTGTGTTGGTATCAATATCTCACGATATTGAAGACTTCAAGTATTAACTGCTTCATTCTATCAGACATCTTCATTTTTACGACCGGGAGAGTGCCAATAACACACCCTACGCAAACGGACAGAGATAGCTAGATCAACTCAGAATTGCACCCTGATCAAGAATATATGCATATATACTTCAAGCTTTCTTTTGAGTGTTGTAAACATTATGACAAAATGAATACAGCCGCACACTTTGGGAACAGGGTACAATAAATAAACAAATATTTAATGTGTATTTTGAAAGTTAAGTCTGAAAATCAACATATTTTGTTATTATTGTGTGATGAGACGTACGAGCACAACAGTAATATCGAAATGAATCAAGAAGATTGAGAGACGCACAGTCGTTTGCAAATTGAAATCAAGATCGAAAACAAAGTGCACAACAAAATGTATCAATGACGTTAATCCTTGCACTCGGAGATTATTTTCAGCATTTCCTTCCATCAATTCGCTAGTGATATGTATATGTTACCTCTAAACATCTTCGCCTATGTGGTGCCAGAATTTTTCACAGTACTTTTACCTTCTCTTTTCTTTTTATCCGTTTTATCCGTACTATTTTTAGTAAAGACCTGGGCATGACCACAAGTATAGATTACTTTACTTGAATTTATTAATCTTGTAGTGACTATGCGTTTTAAACGAGTATGTTGACGCAAGGGAGTGACAAAAAGGAATCGGACGACGTAAGACTTTAGTAGCATATCTGATTGCGCTTTCCTTAATTATGTCTGTTACCACCGGAATATTGAAGTCACTGTGAATATTTGATTCGGACGTGTACCACGGAGCACCTATTATCATACGCGAGATTTATGACTCTCTTTTTTGCAACTTGGCTAAGAACAAGCAGTTCCCAATAATTGACTTCCGTACGACAACATTGATCTAATAATACTTTCATATCGATGCAATTTATTATGTATGATGCGGCGATCTAAGTGGATTCCCAAGTATTGGATGTGAGTTTTCTCATGGGTACTGCCAGACTACCGATAGTGCCTGATGCGCACGTTTTCTTGCTAGGGGTAAAAGTAACGTGCACAAAGCTTGTATGTTAACACTTGTTGTCAATCTTTGGAGCCAGCGCTCTGGTGTTGACATGGTTTTTAACATGCCTTAACACTGAGATGTGGTTTGTTTATGTGTCATCGACGAACGTAAACGCGTGCGTAAGATAGTGGGTTGGCATGTCTCCATGTGAAGAGCGTTTGTCCTAAAAAGCCTTACTGTAATGCAATATTGTTATTATTTCTCTCTGTATGGAACGAAGTTCAGCGGGCAACTTAGTTGTTTATAAGCAAAGCATAACGGTACTACTGGATTTTGAAGCAATTGTATATGTACACTGCTGCCTTGTAATAAGAAAAAATGCTCGGGGTGCTTCTATTTTTGCAATATACCAACGAACCCTCCGATTGCTTAGCCTTAAGCTCATAGCGTAGGTGTACGGTTTATTGAAATTTTCAGAATTTTGAAAACATTTCCCGTGTATGTGTAAATAGCGAATTTTTATATATTATCAATAGCATTGCGTTGTTTCATTCTTTTCATTTGATAAAGAGCAGACATATATGAAATGCGAATGTTTACATAACTGTCTTAAAAGCAACATAGATAAATTTATTAATTGTGAGAAATTTGTCACATCATTAAGTGTTAGCAGAGCACACAAACACATTTACGCAGTGAGATTATGAGTAAACATTTCACTTTACAATGCCTCTGCCCGTGAAAGACTTACTCGGTTAAGAACTTAAATATGTTCAGATTTTTATCTTAGTTTTATTATAATAACCGCTGTACTCTAATGACTACAAATAAACAAACAGATATGTACTTGCATGCATAAAGACAAATATGTAAATAAATATTTAGACGTGTGAGTGTGATTGTTTTATTTTTTGCTTTTGCTTTTAATTTAAATGCATAATAAACTGTCAACCTACATATGACAAGAAATTATCAGACGTTTAAAATGCGGCAAAAAAACAACAACGAGAACAGCTATACAAGGCCAATTTAAATAAAATGCATGCACACACATACACACATACGCACGCACACACATACATACATGCAATTATAAAATCTAAATAACATATGTTGAAGCAAACACATGAACGCCTCATGTATATATATATGCAAAGTTATAACCTCCGGACGTGCTGATAATTACTCTAATGAAGTTAGATGATTATCCACAACAAAGATGCAAACTGATATTGCACTAAATAGTAATGAAATGAAAAAGTCGCAGAGAAAACGAAAAAATATTAAAGCAGATCCGAATGAAATTCTACGACGTGCGTACGTACATACATTCGTTTACATATATAGTAACATACGGACAGAGAGTTGCGGAATATATATGAGAAGCAATTAAAAATGATTTAAAATCATGCCATTCTATACTTATTTTACATACAACCTAGGGTTTGGTTTTTGCTGCCGTTACGGCCGTTGTTGTCGTAGCTGCTGCTGCTGCTGCTATACAATTTATGTATGGGGACTAAAAAAAGAGAAAAAAAAACTTTATCAGACTGTCAGATAAACAGACCGACATATATACTGTCATTATCGTCGACAACATCATCGTCATCATATGCTCGGTTTATAAACAATTAAAATAAAGAATAATTGTGCAAAAAATATGAAAAGAATAAATGCCTACATAATCGTCATCCACACTACCGCACACTTATGCACAATTCTTATACGCACATATATACACACATGTTTGTCGTATTATTGAAGACAACAATAGCCGCAAAGTAGAGTAAGTGTGTAGGGAGATGTAAATAGGTTTAGACGTAAACGCTTATCTAAGCGTATTTTTCTTTTTTTTACAATCATACATACCTAGATACAAGTATATTTATATAAATGTATATAAAAGGTAGTGCTTTATTAAACGTAAGCAACCTCTGTTGTGTTTATTCTAAATGAAAATATCTGTACATAATAATTTGCAGGTAAGTGTGTGTGTTTGTAAAATGTTTTGGTATAAATTACCGAGCTTGCTATTGAGAATGGATTATTTTTTTTTTTTTTTTTGCATTTTTTATTCACTCTAAACATTTTTCTTCTATTTTTGTTATTGTTTTTTGTTTGTATGGTTCGTGTTTGTATTTAAATATGAATTACGTTTCATGCTCTTTCTTGTTATTAATAGTTGCAATCGCAGTTGCTTTCGATATCATATTTTCCATTACCTTTTGAAAGTTTTAAAACTCTCTAAATACGTGAGAGGAGTGAATTAAGCGATTGTTACTTTTGCTTTATTCAGGATAATAAGGTGTTTGTTGGAAAGTTTACTTACTTCAAGTGCGCTATGCCTTATCTGTTCTGTGTTCAGTAAAAAAATGAATTAAAACAATTTGATTGAAAGTGTCTGAACGCTTTGTTTGACATGCGCTGCAATAGTAGTCTTGATACTTCGCGTTGTGAGTTTTTAAACTCCGGGAAGTGTGATGACTACAATCGATAGCGAAGAAAGGGAAAAGATGTTAAAAAGTACGCGTCTGGCAAATTAATAGTTTGATCATACCAATATCTGGTGGGCATAAGCGAGACGCGTGTAGGGCAGGTGCACGCAAGGAAAATATCGCTAAAAGGGGTTTGAAAGTTTGCATTGTAATATATTATATATATATAATATATATATATATATATACTGAGTGACGGAAATATTTTGTATTTGTCGCACGGCAAGTCCACGTAGTAAAGACTGTGTCGGATCCTGGCAATGCAGAAAATTGCTCGCCAATCTAACTCAAGAAAAAAAGTATACTTCCTTGCATTGACAGAGTGTTATTATGACGCTTAGAGTTAAGGGTCATTTCTATACAAGTTCAATCTAGAAATTTCTTATTTTCATCTTTCATGCTAAATATTTACTATTCCTCCTGAAAAAAAATTATATTTCAAGGATTGCGTAAGAAATAGAGAGCGATTGTTGTTAGAGAAAAGTTTTTATCTTCCCAACTTCTAACATTGCAAAGCTCAAGATCGAAGTGTAATAATGTCGACAACCATGAGTAGACGTCGCTTAAAATCTATTCGACAATCGTGAGTAGTAAAGGTTCTCCGTGATTGTGCTAATAGAATAAAATTTTGCTCAGGGTTTTATTATAAAATAATTTAATTGAAAAGGACACAGTTTAACGACAGATTTCGCTCCATAGGTCACTGCGTGGCCGTTTGCAAAAATACAAGGCGCGATAGCAGAGTTGAACGGAAAGGCGGATTGGCTTCAAAGAAGACGAAGAGAAGCAGAATCACAGCCGTGAAGTTCTAGGGATGCCTTGAGGCAGTTTTCTATGATTTTTCTTACTTCGTACAGCTGTCTCTTCCATCCTATTATTCGTCTTGTATAATTTTCTCATTGGTAACTTGAAGCCTCAGGAAATACGTCCTGACGTATCCACGATATGTGTTACATGTTCACTGCTCACTGTTCCTATTTGAATCTGTGAATAGCACAGATAAAGTGAAATAAAGTTTAGTTGTTGTACTGATCGTTGCGGTTGCAATATCTGAAAATATGCATTAAAGATTCGTTGGAACCAAAACATTCGTAATGAGTGCACGGTTTCAAAACGATACGATCAAGTAGTGTAGGCACCGCTTATAAGGCTCCTACTATAAGTGGAAGGGGTGCAGAAAAAGCAAAAAAAAAAGTGAAAATGTTACAAAAATATCTGCATCTCGCCCCATTAATGTTTATGGCGAGCTAAATCAGATATTTGCAATTAACTTCGTCGTTATTGAGGTGCCGAGTATTCGAAATCGAGTTGTGCTAATCTTCTTCTCTTTAGTATGTATTAACAAGCAGCCCCCATAAAAATTTGTTACAAATGAGTGCATAATGTCAAGCTAATTGGCTTGCAAGTTAATGGAGAAAAATCCAAAGATCGACGTAACGTTGGCATGGGACTGTAAGACGTAAATAAAATCAGTTAATTTTGCTCTTGATACGTATTAAAATATTTGATTGTACAATAACTCTATTATAGTGGAGAGTGTAACGGCAACAGCAAAACAACGACAATTTTAAGTACAAAACAAAATATAAGCATAAGCGCATGTGCATGTATTTCTTATTCGCTTTAAGTTGCTCCTCTTTATGCAAATTGTTATTTGTGTAATTCCATGCATATGTATACATATAGTGCGGATTTTTTACGGACTACAAATTTAATTTCATGTGTGGGTGGATATGAATGAAAAGTATATATATATTTATTTGTATTTTTTTAGTTTACGTTAGTTTTCGTACATTTTTGTTACTGTGCTGCAATTTTTTGGTATGTTCATTAAAGTTTCTTATGTGCACACCTTGGAATAACAAAAAAAGTTTTCGTTTTCAATTCGTTTTTTTTTTCTTCAATTTTTTTTTTTTTTTTTTTTAAAGCTTATGTAGTTTCGTAAATATATGTTTTCATGCCTGTTGCTTAAGAGCATTTAACTCTGGGCTGGCTGTAGTTATTGCTGTTGTGTGTCTACAGCAAACAACATCATAGTTAAATTGACATACATGCATGAATTATTTTGCAGTACGGCCGGCAACGACTTCAGCTGCATTCAGTAATGGCAGTAACGGCGACCAACAAGAGCAACAGTTAGCATTCAGTGACGTTAATATTTTTTTTAATTTTTTTTTTCGTTGGCAAAAATTCAATTTATAAATATTTTCAAAAGAAAATGTACTGTACCGTGCATTTGCTCGCTGAGTTGGCCTGTGTTAGTGTTAGGTTGTTATGAGCATTTTCTATTAATAAGACAAACACATACGTATTTAAGTATTATTATTGACAATTGAATAATTTGCATTTTATAGACATTAGTTAAAAAAAAAGTGTACATAGGAAAGATTTTTGCGGTTACACGAAAGTTGCAATGAAAACACATGTTGTGGTAGGTTCTTCTATCGCACATATGCAAACTTGCATAAGAGCGTATTTACAAAAAAGTTTATATAGTTGTGTTCAATCGAACGTCGTGATACAAAATGCTTTGACTTTATGTTTACAATTAAGCATAATGTGTGCGAATCGAATACTAAATAATACTACACTTTTAAACTAATCAGCCATTAGGTCTGCCAATGTGATACAAGTCCGTTGAGATGCCGGGTTCCCTGGATTTGATCTGATACACGGGCTGTTGACAGAAATATCAACTCGAAGCTGCTTGGGCTTCTGGTGTGGTGAATTGTAAGACCGTGGCCTGAACTTGAGCCTTTTTTTCTCTTAACAAAGTGTTCAGTTCGAAAAAGCTACGTGTGGCTACAAAATGAATGATATTTGATCTCGAAAATGCACTTTATTGAATTTAAACAAGTAGAAATACTGTAATGGGGCACGGCCTACCATTAAGTACCCTACATAATGTCGTTAATTACAGTTATTCACATAACGACTTTTTTAAAGGAAGGCATTATACGGTAAGTGGTCGAAAAATTGGTCCGATTCGACTTGTGTTCAATAACCTCCATACTTGGGCCAAAATAGGACGGTATACTAAATTTAATCAAAATATCTCAAAAATGGCCACCTTATGCCACAGTCAAGCAAAAGGGATGGACAGAAAGACGGACAGACAAGCTTTGATCATTTCAGAACATGATTCTAAGACAATCGGTGTAATAAAAGATGGGTCCATCTGAAGACCTTCTGGTTGTTACATACATCCGCACAAACGTAATATACTCTTGTACCCCAAGTGGCGTAGGGTCTCAAAAAAAGTCAACAATTATTGTGGAACAAAACTTTGCCTTGGTACAGAACAATAAATCTTAATGAACTTTCCATCAGCGATTATATAACGAACTGTAAAGTTCAACGACATCACATTCCCATTAACATTGTATTGGCAGAACCATGGCAAGCGATAATAGTGAACATATTCAGCAGTTCAATATGCTAGGCTACCTTATTAAGGCGGCAGGTTAGTTTGATAGAGTTCGCAGGATTTGGTATTGAGTTATTCATTTAGATTCTTGCAAAAGACCCTCAACAGATTGAAAATCTTGTATTTATATCTACATAGACTCAGTTTTATGAAAAAGAAACGATACTTAGTAATGTCGGCGAATTAACTTCGTGCAAAGAGCACGAATTGCGCTTGAAAGGATTTCATTGGATCTATATAACACCTGTAGGAAGAAGAAAGGAGTCAACTGCGAAAAAACAGGAAATAGTACCGCACCGATTTATCTTTTGTTACCCTTTTCTTATTACTCTAAGCTTTATATATTCTCGCAAAGGCACACTTCTTCCATCGCCACTTCTTAAATGTTAAATACCCAAGTTGAGTTCACAAACTGTCGACTCATTTAAGAGTCTCTAGCGGGTAGGAAAAATAATCTCGATCAGGCATCGGTTCATTTAACAATCTCTAGCTTATGCAAACAATAATCTAGATCGGTACTGTGTCAGGAATTTAGTTATTAAACAATTCCTTTAAATATTATACTTTATTGCTTTGACTTTTTTACCTTAAGAAATGTTTTTTTTTTACTTGAAAATTGCTTTTTCTTTTTTTTTTTTTTTCTTTAAAAAATGATTTGACATTTGTGCTACAACTTTTTCCATGAAATTTAAAAGACAATAATTGTCTTCCACTATAAAATACCATAAAATATGAATATTGTGTTGCATGTAGCGGACACACCCCCTTTTTCCTACCCTTGGCGCCCTACCTACCTCTTCACCACCTACCACATTCAAATAAATCATTTGTGTGGTAAATGCAATTTAATTAAATTGCAATTACGGTGTCTATACCTGTAGCCATGTTTTCTATATACAAAGACAAAAAAAAAATAAGAAACAGATTTTTATGAAAATAAAAAAATTATTAAAAATGTTTCAAGAGAGAAAAAAAGACAATCATTTGGTGGGTGCCTTTTAAAATTCCTATACCTGGTCACCACATAACCATAAACACTAATCGTGTGGGTGATTGGTTGGTTTGTTATTGCAAATTATTTTAATATGTCTCTGCTTAATAGCGGTTGTGTCGATCGTGGAATTAGTAAATTTATGTACGCTTGTGCGATTGCATGTTATATATGCATATGCATATGTGTTAAATATAAATCAAGGCTAATTGTGGTGGAAATATTTTTATGGATTTAAGCTGACAATTTAGGCACGTTTTCTTAATAATTTATTAATATTTTGCCTTTTTTTTGAGTTTTAATGCCGCATTTTAGCAAAATTATTTATGGGTAATAAAAGGCAGAAAAAGTGTAAGCACTAGATATAAGGAATCAATTACATTGTGAATGAATTAACAAAAAAAATGAAATAATATAAAGAGAACGTATTGTTGTTACACGATACACCACTTATAGTACAAGGGTGTATTAAGTATGGTACGGATGTATACAACACCAAGAAAAAGATCTATAGATAAACCTATTTTTTTCATTATACTGATCGATTTAGAATCATTTTCTGATTTGATTTGATCTTTGATCTTTCCGTCTGTCCGTCTTGTTTTGTTTTTGTATTCAACCTACAGGCCGTAACTATATTTTGATGAAACTTGGTACACCGACGTATTTTGCTTCGACGAACGCGATTTTAAATGTTTCGAATTGGACCAGTTTCTCGGCCACTTCCCATGTAACATCTTATTTTGAAAGGTCGTTTTATGAGGTTCTTTGTAGGATGGTTTCGAGTCGGATCAGTTCTTCGACCTCTTCCCATTACAAAACGTTATTATATGAATAATTTAATTTTTTTAAAAAGTTCTTATATGAATAATTGTAGCGTGGTGTAGGGTGCTTATTAGTGAGCTGTGGCTCACTTATAGTGTTACTTTTTTTTCACTTATTATAAATATTTCTTAAGAATTGCATTCGCTCGCATTGCTTAATGGAAGCTTATCTACTTTTACATAGGCTAAGCAAATATTAAATTTGTTATCCCATTTGTAACAGCCGTGCCTACGAGGATCCATAAAATGAAGTCAGCCATTCGTGAATCATCTCAGAGTGAGGTTTCGCAGACTCTTATAAGATTTTACAAAAATTAAAACAGAAAGTTCAGTTCCTGTTGGACTCCATAAGTGCGTTTGGTTGTCATGTAATTAAATACTAAACTATATTAAGATAAGGTACAAAGAATGATAAATGCTAGCCATTGTGTTTATAGGTCACTTCCTAAGTACAAATATGTAATTTTAAATGCCATACTTCTGGTTAAGATGCGGTGTACTGACGATTCGTTTTAAAGGCGAACACTCGCGTATCTTGTAAACTTTTAATTGAATTTCATTTATTTCGCTGATTAATCTTCTAAACAATTAATTCGTTTAATTGTTTTTGATTTTATTGTTATTAATTTATACAAATATCTAGTTCTCTTACAAGCAGGCAATGCAATCGAGCAAGTGTAACACTTATATGACTTATGACTTGTATGACAACATATATATATATATATATATATATATATCGCAGAGAAATAACATGTAATAGCTGATGGAATGTAGTCT
This sequence comes from Glossina pallidipes, assembly GCA_000688715.1. NCBI lineage: Eukaryota > Metazoa > Arthropoda > Insecta > Diptera > Glossinidae > Glossina > Glossina pallidipes. The sequence goes on from KK499795.1 coordinate 1,648,498, forward strand.
CCTTATAATTAACTACAAATGTATTACAAATTAATTAAAAAGTAATTAATGTATTCTTATATCATATAGAAAATTCTTTAGCTTGCAATAGGCAGCTATATGTCGTAATAATTCCTGAGAAATTTTATAATACAAATTAGAATAATTAAAATTATAAATAAATTAGAAAGTTTCATTTCGATTACTATAATTATAGAATATTTCTTAGTACACTAAAGACAAGCTTAAAAAAAAGCATAGAAATACATACTGTTTGGTCCAAATTTGTTGGTACCCATTGTTAAGATATGTGGCAATATATATCAGGTTTGATTGCAAGTTGGACTGAAACCCGACATGATCGTATACATTTCAAGTTATCTTGTTACGTTGTACCATAATCTAGACACCATTAATATCTATAGATCAAAAAGGTTGCATTGTGGCTGCATGGATTAGCATTGCATATCATCTTATATTTGTATCACGCTAATGAGTTGGGAACGTGACTACAGATCAAAACTAAAGAAATCGGCGACGATACTCTGCAAGAAATATGATCTCCAGTAAAAATGTGGCCAAATGTAAACCTTAAGTAGAGCAGAGTACAGGCAGATCCTGACTTCACGCGCACACGGTTGGTTAGTTTTGTCTGTCCGTCTTCCTTAGAGTATTAAGGAAAGATGTATTCCTTTTAGTAACTGTCTGCGGTATGCCCAACGGACGCGATAAGCGGACCCATTACTACCGATCTAGTTGGCTTATAATGGCCCGTTTGAGTTTTTTTAAGACGACACATGGTTTGTTGCGTCTATTTCATATTTTATTCTTTGTATTAGGTGTACAAATAAAGTCTCTCCAGAGAGTGCTTGCTTTATAAAATCTGCCTATGGCATTCAACTTCAGTGTTAGATTGGTTTGGAGTGGAAAGGTTGTACGCTATAAAACGTTTGCGAGAGTTCGTACAAAAAATTTTAATTCTGAGGGCGATGCACGTTCATATATGTCTGTCAGTCTATCGCAAAATGAACCCAGCAAATGATCTTTAATGAGAGGTGGGATTTCCCCCCAATTGTGGCGTATTTTCCTTCTGAATACCGGTCACCGGATTGATGCAGGCGTGTCTAACATATCAGTGGTTCCCAAAAGTTGAAGGTGTGCAAAAAATGGGTCAATGACTTTATCGCCTCGAAATTACGAAGTTTCGACCGCGGTTGCACGCCTAAGCTAGTATTCTTTAGTTAAATTTGATTTTTAACAGAAAACACAGAGAGTCCATTTGTATACCTAACTTTTTGGGGGAGTAAAAGTGCTTTTAGCACTTTCCCAAGCGCGCAATTATTCGACTTATTTAATTGTGTTAAAAATCGCGGTATACCATCTTTTGCTTTCTTCGCAAATTTTGATAATTCTGTAGAAGTAAAAGGCTTCCTGTTTTAGTCCTTTCCCACACATGTCCCTCGATTATAACATTTCACTTTGAATATGCCTTAGAAGCTATATAAGTAAAAGTTTTCATAGAGTTCGCTTGTGGCAGTTAAGTGGGGAAATTCTTTCAATTTCTCTGAATAGCTTTGTTCCAAGTTTGTTAATGCTTTGGAAAATTAAATTTCGATGGACAGAGGGACTAAAAAGCATGTTTAGAACAATTCAAAATTTGATACTGATCAAAAATATGTAGACTCTGAAGCTTCTTTATGGATGGTGTAAATGTTTTGGACTCCCCCATTCCCCGGTACACCGCCATTCCTTTGATAGTAGGAATAATTAACTAATATTTAAGAAAATAGTGAAAAATATGTTAACAAATGCCGTCAAGTCGATATGGCCTTATTATTATCATAGCTTCGTGGTCAAGAAATTTTGCTTCAAACTTTGAAAAGGGAATCATTTTCACTCCCTTAGTAAGCTTAGGGTTAAGAAGAACTTGTCACATGATACTCAGGTTTACAGATATTATCATATCAATTAATTATAACATCAAGTTAGTTATTACCTATATTTGAATAGGAATATTACTAGAATTATATATGAATTATATCATAGCGCATATACAAGTATTTGCATTATAAATGAAAAAATGGTTATTTAATCTCTCTTTACAGGTATGTACACAATATAATAAATGAAAAGATTTTGTTTGCAAACATTTATGACGTTGGCGTAAATTGTATGTAAGTGTTTAATTTAAAATACGTCAAAATAATTATATATTGCTTTAAATAATTTCCAAATGCATTTTATAAATGTACGCTTAAGCGAAAAGCAAAATCGCGAATTCTCACATTTCGCTACTTATTCAGAACGCTTTTGTAAGACCGAAGTCTTCCATTTTCTGCTGTAAACTTAATTATTTTTCTTTAGTAGAGCATACACACGCACACATATAATTGCAAATACTATATGGGAGTGTCATAAGGGTGTTAGCGATTGCACTCATGTTGTCAACCTGTCTAGAATATTCAATTGACCCTAAAGCGTGCTTAAGTATAATATTTTATATGTTAAGCATTGTAAGTATGCTAATGATGATGCAAAGCAATGAATCACTTAAAGTTAAGAATAATCATTATATTAATTGAAAGAAAAAGTTCGTGGCGCTTTTATTCAAACATTCAAACATTTTTTTTTTTCATTTTACTAAAACGATCTCGATCGGTTTCCTGGGGAAAGTAAACGTAAAAAGAGCATGCTTTTGATTGAGGGTTGGAAAAAATTTTTCTTTTCTCAATATATTGTTTGGTCCTGACCATTATTTCGGCAATACAACTTCACTCATCTGTCGTTCTCGGAACATCTTATAGGACCAAATTCTTCTTTACATAATTTATGATGTGTTATCTGCACATAGCGGGCAATAACTCGCCCATAATTTGACAAATGTTCGTTTTTCATTTATATGACCGATCAATTAGGAAATGTCCTCTACACGTTTAACACCGTGACGGTCGTAAAGTAGCAAGGCAAGAGAACAGGGAACGGATGCAGCCTGCGAGCCCAATCAGTAAATGGTATGTCTTTATGAGCGGAGAAGTTACTGTAGCTATAACTAAGTGTGACTGCTCGATGATCGCGGTTCCTATCTACTTGGCTACTTATGTGGATTATGACGTCACTGTAGAACTTCTGAGAAAAACTAAAGCAAGTGATTATCGTAGATTGCTTTTTAAGGCAACTTTACACTATTAAGAGACTTCTCCAAAGAAGGAACACATCGGACGGGGAAAGGCTGTACGGTTATAGGGTAGATGCTCAAAGCTTGCTAACAACCAAAGTCCAACTTCTGCCGAGCCATTACGGGGTGGAGGCCACCCCTTAGCTATTAATTATTTCTGGAAGCCTTGCTTTAATTACGCGCTTTAAACGCATTAGTTATTAACAATAGAGGGTGTAATCAATCCTCTGGCTACGTGATGCGCGATTTGCTTTCTTAACTACAAAACAAGGCCTTGGGCTGTCACCTCTCCTGTTTTGACTTGATAGGGCCAGTGCTACCAAAGTCGTCTATAAACAGAAAAACGCCACGAATTTATTTTTTTATTTATGTACGCATAAAATTATACGAAACGTCTCTTCCGCAGGCATTTAAACTTTGCTTAGGGCGAGGTTAATTACACATTTTATGTGGGTATTTCATTTAATGAAAGCTTTTTGAAAATTTCTAGAAATTTGTTCATCCCTGTCAAGAAACGATGCACTTTTCAAGTACATCAAATTAAGGTCCATGTGGAAAATCCAAAAGATAATTAGATAATAACATGATGCACTTGTAGACTATGTAGCGTGATTAGCCAAGATTCAAATAAAGGAATGCGGTTATCTTTTTTCATTCAAATTAAGAAAATTTTACGTGTAATTGTTCTACAAGCGCGTACGTATTTTTCTTTTTTTTCGCGTAGTCATTAAAAGTATTTCTTTGCCAACTAACCTTATTTTTCCAGTTCCTCATCAAACGTGTAATAAACTCTTAACTAAGTTAAGAAGTATCAAATGACCATTTCAGATAAAATTAGATTTTTCAATTCTTTTTCTTTAGATCGTTTTAGGCAATCTATGTCAAAATTGTTTACTTTTTAGTCTCGCTAGTAGTACGTACGTAGATAATTATTATTATTTTTAGTTTTGCTATTTTTTTTTGGTCTTTTTTTTCGTGAAATACACAAAAAGGAAAACGCAAATAGCGGTTTCTTTAAACAACAATTACGCTTAACAAACGCTGGTCGGCTGCAATGTTGTATGAGCAATCTTTGGTTTAAAGCTTAATTTGTTGCACTCTCTTAGTCTTTTTTGATAGTTTGCTTTTAGGTTAATGCTGTTAACGAGGTCTTACCTTCTTCTTTTTTCGGTTACTACTCATTATTTCATTTTATTGTACACTTTTTTTTTTTAGCTAAACATTTGCAAATTTTTCTCAGTTTTTTCAAAGCTATTAACCCACTTGTGCTTGAAGTAAAAAAGGAAAAAAAAAACATTGCTTTTTATAAAGCAATTATTAAATAGAAATAAAAAGCTTTCATAATATGCATTAAAGGAAATCATTCTTAATTAACATGAAATTCTAAGTCGACTTGGAAATGTTTGTCAATTCGTTTGCTTGTTTCTATGTTTGCAAAAGTAGCCGAAGTTTAGATGGAACTTTAAAAAATTAAACCTCGTTATAGAAAAAGCCTGAAAATACATATTGGTTTCCTTAAAGAGACACTAAAAGGCCAACAATTTCCGAAGAAAGGAAATCAGAAAAGCTCAAGAAGTTTTTACCTGTACTTTGTTCTTTCCATACACGGCAAATAGCCGTATAAACAAAGGTGCGATCAACTCGTGCCCCCTATTAACAAATTGTCAAGCATATCTCTGACGCATTAGATTTCTTGCATTTCACAACTAAGTGAATTTTACGTTAGCGCTTTTTACACAACAAATTTACTTACATTGCATTTCATTTATATTAAAAGGCAAGGCCATGGCAAATTTTTCGGCAAAATACATTCTGTGGACCTTCTAAAATATCTCAGAAAAAATTCACTACCGTCTTAGAGAAATTTTTGCTCTGAAATTTCGTCCAATTCCTCGAAGCGCTCAAATCAATTCTTGCTGAGTCGTTAGATCCCAATGCGTTACTTGCCGATTAACGCGTTTCCTCATGTACTACAACAAATATTTCTAAAAGTTATTTATGTTCAATTAAAGACATTTCCAAACATACCCCAGTGAAGAGCGTAGAATAGTTTCGATACGTTACGATTTTTATTAAAAAACAGTGACTTTTTTCCATCGAAAATTCAAATGTTTTACTCAATGCTCTCCAATCAGACGAAAATCGATATGTCTAAAATATCTACGTGTTTCAGCAAATACAGAAACGTGTACGAAAAGGAATTTTTTTTTTTTTAATTAACTACATTTGGGCCATCTGCACGGCTTGCTGCAGAAGCCCTTGAGCTGAAGATGTCTTTCAAAGTATCGTTGGCGTCTTGCCATTTTTTAATATTTTTCCGAAACATTTTCTTCTTTTGGTGCTTAAGCATACACATAATAACCTCGTCAAGTATTATTATTCTATTAAGTTTTCTTCCATCTAAAAAACATTTCTTGGCCATACCCCTGAAAAAATATGTAGATAAAAGTTTGTTTTAGTTGATGGCCATTCATCACAAAAATCAAAACTTATTAATTGAAGCTTTGCGGCATTTCTCAAAACTGTCTGATTATACGCCAATCTTTAAGGAAATACTAACTTTTGCTTGTCCAGGTTGGCTGTTCAGGTTATGGAGTTGCTTACTTCGGATTCATCTGCTCTTTATATGTATATATATATATATATATGTGTATATAAAATATTTCTCACATGTTTCTTGTCAGTTGTTTTTTACATTTCGAATCTATTTGATAATTTCATTACACATTTTGTGTACACAAATGCAATAGAAAAACAGTACCAGCCATAATTGATAATTTAGAGTGACACACTTAAGAATATTGTATAATCTTGGTTAGAAAACAGAGGCCGCATTATAATATCGGGGTGGGTGAATGGATAAATATGCTAAATAAAAATGTAAATAAGAAATATATATATATATATATGGGTATATAATAAGTACATACATATAGAAAAAATTGCTAGAAATTAAATTTCGAATATGCCTTGTATGTAGTTCTCACATATTTCTCATGCGCTTATAATGTGTACAGCTACGTCATGTCGAGACTACGCAGACGACAACAACTTCAATTTTAAATTCTTTCATTTTACGCATCTCTTTCTCTTTTACTTGCAGATTTTTTCATAGCGACAAGTTTGTGTGTGTTAATGCTACGCTACGTTTTGCAATAAGTGGGCTTAACCTAGTTTTGTTCTAATTACTTTTTCAGTGCCGTAATACAGAGCGAGCAAATTAGGGCTAAATAAGTTTTAAATATTCTTGATTCTATTTATTAGGCAGGCAAGAGTGAAATTTGCAGCTAATAACAATGCGAACAGTTTAACAGTTTATTGTTTGACATTGGCTTAAGATCTCACTCTTCTGTTTTTCTTGTTCGAAAGTTATACTTCTCATCTGTTTAAGAAAGTCATTATAAGCCCGTTAATATAAAAAATTGAAATCTATAATGAAATCTACGGCACCGCAGATCGTGTGAAACATTAATAGTGTACTTGGCTCTTGCGTTACTCTGCAGCAGACATTATCGAATTATTTTGTCACTTTGACCTCTCAAATTAGCTAAGCGGTCGTCCAGAATCAAAGGTCAACAATGACTAACTACACGTCACCTCTCAGAATGCCCATGAAGTTTGGTATTAGCAAATAAAGAATATTAAACCACTTATGTCAAATTAGTAAAGCGGAAAAGTTGCGAGTGGAAAAGTACACAGTTCATCTTTGACAAACGGATAAGATTATAATTAGATGAGTTTGAGGTGCAAGAGGAGAAGGAGCATCACTAAAACGATGCAAAACGCCATACCTCTCGTGAAACCTATCATTTTATTTAGAAAAATTGAAGACCTTCCAACAAGTCATCAACTCTTTTCTCGAGTTACCCAGTTGCTTTCTTCCAACAAACCGTACCGCTCCACGCGACATGAATTAAGTGCCGATTTACGTAGCTAATTGAACGAAAACTGCCGTTCCAGAATCAGATTTGTACAAAGTCAAAGAACGCATAATGCCGTGAAACGATATTTAAAATAAAAAAAAGTTCGATGCCTTTGTGATAGGCTTCATATTGTCGGATGCAAACACAGATGAAGTCAAGTTGATTTCGCGTTACGCTTTCATAACATTTATCTGTGTTCCCAATATTCAACTAGTTGTGAAGAGTACACAAAGAACCTAATTATGGCAATTATTGGAGTCCGCATATAATTGACGGTTTGCATTAAGGGCTGAAATGATAGTAATAGTAACTATTCCTGGTTATCTTGTCATTTACTTCTTTCCCATTTGCGTCCTTATACTCTAAACCACTTCTTATACTATCGGCAGAAGTTTGAAGCGAGATATCTAATCATACTTCGATTTTCATGGGTTATGTTCATGCTCCTGAGCTATTTGCCAGTGAGCTATCATAGTGTGCATGAATTTTCCAAAGAAATTCTGTCGGTTTATGAATGTTACCCAACGTTTTTCATATTTGATATTTAAGTATTTATATATATAAAGCTTCTCAATGGTATTTTCTTTAACAAATTTTTAAAATCTATTAAAATCTGCTGTAAATATTCTGACTTTAAGCCTTAAGTGACAAATAATTGACTGTGACTTCGAACAATACAAGTCTTGGTTTGTTCATATATCACCCGTAGAAAAAAGAAAAATCGATATTTATTGTTGACGTGTGAATATTGCGATTGGAATCCGTTGAAAATTTTCTCTAAGCATTTCACGCATTTCTATGCATAGTTTTTCTCGTAAAAAATAATGAAAAGCTAGAAAAAGAAAAACAATCGACACGTAGTACATAAATGTTGTGTCAAAATGTCATTCCGCAAGTAGGTTTTGTGTAAATTCTAACAAAACATAGATGCTTGACAATTTCACGCATTAGAATGAACTTTCGGCTTACTATCGCTTGCTATTATTTTTGTTATTCGGAGAGCGCTTGGGAGAGCAACATGATATTTTTTTTAACTTATTTTCGTTCATTAGTTCATTAGGAACAGATCTAAAAACACCACTTCAGTAAATGAACGACGGCAGATAATAAAAAAAAAGCAAATTTGTAGTTACTTCGGCGAAGTATATGCGAAGGTTGTTACGATTTTTATTTAACCTGGGCCGCATGGCTCATTGCTTATACCAAAATCAAGGTTGATTTTGAGAACAGCAAAGTTTTTGTCAGTTTGTAGACTTTTGCGGATTATGTGCAACTCGTTCAGCAAAACGTTAAGATCACATATATATACTTTACATGGTCTTCGATGCGAGGCCTAATAATATCATCAGGACCAGGATCAGGATCCTTTTCTGCGTAATGGGCAAGGAAATACATCTTCTTGCAACATTAGTAAAAATGACTACAGATAAAACAGTGAAATATGTCTATGCAAAGACGAATGTGTACGGATAACCTAGAAAATTTTAAATGAACATTATTTTAACTAACCCTTCAGTGTCTCCAAACCCAGGCGCTAAGGCGAAGTACATGTTCTTAAGGGAGTTACTAAAGTAGATACTAAGGTTGTTACTAAAGGTTTGTGTACTTGTGAGACCTTGTCAGGCCTTCGGTGAGATATATATTTTTTTTTGTGTTATCGATTTATGGGCAATGTCAGCGTTGAAAAGTTTCGACCTAAGCTAAGCATATGATTTTCTTTTTTTTTTTTTCATAATTTTTCTTCTCTATTTTATCTCTTTTTTAATTTATTTTATCTTTTGAACATTTGAAAGTATTTGAGTGTTAAAGGAAACTAAAAATTTCTATTTTACACAATTGTCTGCCGCTTTCGGACTGATGCAAGTTACGGCGATTGTTCCAGCCATATTGTTATTTTAATTTGTATGTTATTGTTGAGTTTTTTAGTATTCATGCCAGAACGTTCTCAATAGCTCATAGTAAATTATAATTCAATATTGTTTACTTTACTGCATAAGTATATAGATAGGCACACACACACACACACACACACACACACACACACACAAACATACGTTCATACTTATTCGTTATGAGGCACCGATGAATACGTACGTACGTACGTACACATACCTCGCTTTTTTTTTTGTATTCAGTGCTTATACAAAATGAAATTCATTTCCTCTTTGTGTTATAAAACTGTCAAGCTGTGACAGTTGTGTTTAAAGTCTAAATTTAGAACAAATTAATGTAAATAGACACATGGTATGTGCGGTCATACTTATGATACGCTTTCATAGAATTGAAATTATAAATTGTATATTTTTTAGTTACTATGAAAAAACAAACTTGAAACAATCTTTTGAAAATCAAAGTCCGATAATTGCATTTAATAGTAAAGAATTTCATGTATTATTCTTCATTTTGACAGTTTAATAATTTAGGTTACAGTTCAGAGCAATTATCGATAATCTTATGATCTGCTAGTAACCCCATTCTATATGCACATGTGTGCTATGTACGTTTCTAGTAAACGAGCTGTCTGTACGTAAAAAAATCGCGCGCTGTTTGATATTGACGCAGCTTCGTTTTTCGAAAATTTGAGTGTTTTGAATGAACAGAAATAAATGCAGCCATACGTTTTCAGTTTTTTGTAAGATATAAAGTTCATATTAAAAAAAGGCTGTGAAGTTATATTTAAATATAACTAGCAAAGACACGAACCAAAATTTCTTTACAGAGCTCTGTTACGCCCTTAACAGAATTCTATAAAACGAAGTCTCGGAGGGATTTAAGTCAAAATTCAGTTAAAATAAAACTTTTGGAAAATTTTTTTACAAAATATAATAAACAAAACATGTACTTATGTAAATTAATTAATATTTGAAAAGTCAGTTTTATTGCACTATGTCATAAATGAGGTTGATAAAGCGAAAGTTTGCTTAGCTACTGTGGTCAAACCATGCCCTGCGAAAAAATGAAACTAGCACAGCATGAATCTTCTATTAATAGCCTTTCCAAGAATGTCCAGGTTATATTCAATTTTGCTCGAAGAACCGCCACCTTTTTATTCTTCAATCATCAGGCGCTTTCACTTCTTTAACTTTTTCCACTTTTGGAAAAAGGAAGTAACCCGAGGGTTCTAAATCCGGATAACAGGATAACAAGACATGTGAGGTTTTTCGTGAGGTCGGTTTTTAAATTGTTGGTTGTGTTCGTTGCTTTAACGACATTCTAAACTGCCACACTTTCTTGATGAGACATTTTTTTGTGATTTTTTGACGCAAAAGCTGTACTAATTTCGCATAAAACTCGTCCGTTATTTATTTTTACCTGTAAAGGATAGTCAATAAAAATAATTCCACGCGCATGTCTCAAAATCCTGATCCAGCGATGTTGCCAGCTGATGAAACTGCTTTATTCTCGTGGGACCAAAAGGCAGAGGCCATGCGTTCCATTGTTTTGACTATTCTTTCATATCAAATGCGAAATAATGCGCCCGTGTTTCATTCACGGTTATGGATCGAAGCAAAAGTTTGGCTTTATTGTGGCGAACAGGCGACTAAAACATTCTCGCGACGCCGCTTTTGTTGTGTTTTGAGTAAAGTCAAGGCCTAACCTGAGCGCAAGTTGCTCATGTCCGAATGTTCAATCGGTATCCGATAAGTGTGACATGTTTACCATAATTGATAGCGCGCTGACTTTCACCGGTTGACCATCCAACACTCTTGTATATATTTTTTTCATTATTACTGGCTTAGTCATGTCTTTTCGTCGTTTACTCTTGGCTGCTCATAGCGCCTCGTTCACATTGTTCCATTCAGTATTTTATTGGTGTAAACGAAGCAGCAGGCTCAGCTCTGATACACATTAGGCTGAGATCTTCTGAATCGTAGTATTTTATCATATAATCAATTGCGTGAAAGCGCTCAATAATGATGGCTGTCAGGCGTCATCAATAATCAACGCTAAGCTTTATCAGATTGAACGAACCACCATCGAGTCGAGTATGCTTTGGGCTCCCCTTTTAACGGCCACAACAGCATTGTTAAATTTTAATGCCAGCATTAATTTCAGAAAATTTAAGAAATGCTCTCAAAACGAGTTTATTGTCATTTCTTGAGTATCTTCCATTGCTTTTGGCAACAAACGATTTTTGTGATAATCTTAAACAATCAGCACTTTATTAGAGCTTTCTTTAATTTTCGTATTGAAATCTTATCTGGTTGATAAGTGTCTTGAAAAGCTCTAAATTTTCCGCCTTTCATTGGAATGTTCATGAAGTATCGTTGTCGGATAAGCGGTGAACGTTTCGTTTTATGAGCTTCCAGGCATAAACACCTAAACAGAGCGAAACCCTCTAAAAATATTAACTGGTTTAAGAATACATGCACACTTTAACACGTTCGCGGACGTGAATGCTATAGCATTCA